>JACEFZ010001223.1:0-102939 GCA_014155875.1 Cepaea nemoralis | reverse complement strand
TCTCCCCTCTCTCTCTCTCTCTCTCTCTCTCTCTCTCTGTCTCTCTCTTTTCTCTCTCTCTCTCTGCCCCACAAACACACACATTCTCTCTCTCTCTCACACACACACACTCACTCTCTCTCACTCACTCTCTCACTCACTCTACAGTAATGTACATATGTTCAAATTAAACATGATGCAATCAAGTGGCATTCAAAATAATAATATGAAAAATGAGAATACACAAAAAATATGGAATAGCATGTTACATGACATGCGTGCGCACAGTTATCTCCCTGTTTTCATACATAGACACATACACACTCTCACACTCATTCTCTCTCTCTCTCTCTCTCTCTCTCTCTCTCTCTCTCTCTCTCTCTCTCTCTCTCTCTCTCTCTCTCTCTCTCTCTCTCTCTCTCTCACTAACTCTCTACGGACATCTTTAGTAAAATATAATAAAACGCTGCGAATCACTTGTATAGATAAATATAACATGTGTTGAACAACAATATCTATGAACAATTATACACAAAAAAAGAATGCTAAACTATGTACGAGGTGACTTCACATGAAAACCTTAAAAGTGTGATAGAAATTACAATAACCATGCCATTGTCTTGTAACCTGTAAGTATTGTTGTTGATAAAGATGCCAGAATTGTTAATCACGTGTCATCACGGTGCAGAGGAACACGGTGACGTCATAAGGACAGTTTAAAGATGGCCGCCAAATTTTGACATGCACAAAAGAGGAGCAGCGTTCTGTTATCTCTAGTTGGATCAGTGAAGGTGTGAAACCTATAGTATATTAATTCCCCCGGGAAGGTTATCCCGGTCAACAAATGCCCGCAGACGTCGGATGTGTCGGCCTAACTGCGCAAGAACGCAGCTCTGCTGTAAACAGGCACAACGCAGTCACATCCGAAAAAAAAAAATCCGGATGAACGCAGAAGAAGAAGTATATTAATTCATTGGCGAATGAAGGTCCAGTATGACAATGCATGCTTGTCAGTGCAGAAATTGTATTATAGTGTGCTTGTTGTTGTTGTTGTTGTTGTTGTTTTTTTTTTTTTTTTTGGCCTCAATATAAAATTCAATATCTCAGTAACCACCTGAGGGAAAATGATGAGATTTAGCATATAACCTTATCATTATGTCCACCCAACAAAAAAAAATTTGTTCTGGAGATTGTACAGCATATTTCAATGTTTGTTTATATACGGTATATAATTTACGGCTCCGGGATTAATACCATCATTTTAAAAGTATTACAGCTTCAGCAAAACACATCCCCGCTTTTTTTAAAATTGTCTCGCGGTTTTCGTTTTGGCACAAAAAGCGCGAAGTTAAATGGTATTGTTCAGAGGTATCTCCAATGGGGGTTCTTTCATGAAACGTGATTATATAAATAAACTAGCTGACTCGGCCCGGCTTCGCCCAGCTCCTGGCGGGGATCTATCTATCTATCTATCTATCTATCTATCTATCTATCTATCTATCTATCTATCTATCTATCTATCTATCTATCTATCCATCCATCCATCCATCCATCCATCCATCCATCCATCCATCCATCCATCCATCCATCCATCCGCCCGCCCGGCCAGCCAGCCAGCCAGCCACCCACCCACCTACCTTTCTACCTACCTACCTACCTACCTACCTACCTTCCTACCTACCTTTCTATCTGTCTGTCTGTCTGTCTGTCTGTCTGCCTGTCTGTCTGTCTGTCTGTCTGTCTGTCTGTCTGTCAACCAGTACGCGCTATTAAATATTGATAAAAGTTACTGGAAAAAATGTGAGGAACATGTGTTGAAAGAGGAAGAGGGCTATTGGAGAAAGGATGGATTGAATTGTATGCAACCGAGAGCAATCATCAACCTACTGGAATCGTCCGACACAGATTAAGGTCTGAGCAGATCGCAGACCTTAATCCACGTGCACACCAACTGGGATATTTTGCTACAAATATTCAGAATAATGGCAGGCCCTAAACATTACAGAATCAGCATAATGTCAATGGCAACAGCTTGTATTCCACAGTGATGAATTTTCAATTCCGCAAGCCCTCAGCGGAAATAGGGGGAGAACAATGTGGGTTTGTAGAAGAAAAGGGTACAGTAAATGCTATGTATATGCTGCGAACAGTTATTGAACGTGCTATAGAAGTTAACAAGGATATACACCTTTGCTTTATTGACTACACAAAAGCTTGTGATAGAGTTAGACATGTCAACATGGAAGATATGATTGCAGATCTACAAATTGATGGAAACAACAAGCTGCCATAAGGATTGATAATGAAGTGGGACAGTATCAATATCAACCTATTAAGAGAGGTGTTAGGCAGTGATGTGTAATGTCTCCAGATCTTTTTTCCCTATGCAGTGAAAATATTTTCAGGAATTTAGAAGATATAAATGGAATCAGCATTGGAGGACGAAACATCAATAACATTAGATATGCAGATGATACAGTATTGATTGCAGACAATGCACAAGATTTACAACAATTAGTAGACGCAGTTGTTGTACACAGTGAGCAGCTGGGGTTGGAATTAAATTGTAAGAAGACACAGGTTATGGTCGTCACTAGGAAGAAGGAAGTACCACAATGTAAAATACAAGTAAATAGGAATATTCTTCAACAAGTGAATCGGTACAATCATCTCGGAACAGTCATAACATCTGATGGCAGATGCCTTGAAGAGATTATTAGAACAAGAATCGCCATGGCGAAAGTAGCCTTTAGCAAGATGAAAAACATTCCGATCAATAAAAAGATGTCAATTGAAACGAGAAAAAGAGTGTTGAGGGGATACATAGAGCCTGTTCTTTTGTATGGTTGTGAAACTTGGACAATGTGCAGTCAAGCTGAAAAACATCTGATGGCTGCAGAAATGTTGGTTCTGAGGAAAATGCAAAGAATACCACGGACAGACAGAAAAACTAATGACCAAGTACTACAAGAGACAAATGAAAATCGTAAATTGATTAGAGAAATTAGACGTAGACAGTCAAAATTTTTTGGACATGTTATGAGAAGAAATGGATTGGAGAATTTAATGACAACTGGCAAAGATCCAAGGGAACAGACCAAGAGGAAGACCGAGAGGAAAATATCTGGATGGCTTGGCCACATGGCATGGCATGGACGAGACAGGAACACTGAGCTGATCCACGGCGCTGATGATCGAGTGAAATGGCGAGTCATGACAGCCCACGCTTTCCGGCATGGCACATGATTGATTGATTGAATATAATTTTAATATAAATATAAGATTTAACGTAATTGTGTATGTGTTGTCCCGGTGCGCTAAATACTGCTCCATAATATTATTGGATGACGGTGATTTATTAAATGGTTGTCCCATGTTCATGAGTAAAAATTTTATTGTAGAGATTTACAAATAAAATAAAATTTCAAATGTCAAAACTACATATAGGTCTTCTTGTAAAGGTGTATATACTCGTATACACCGACAGTAATGAATACCAATATAAACTAAAATATATTTTGGAAAATGATACCAAATCAGAATTTAAACAAGCTGACTAAATGACAGTATGTTGTAATAAAAATAATTTAATTATCAACTGTTAACAGTAACTATTTAATGCGAGGCTAGGCCTGTTTATTATTTACAAGCTTATCAAATCGTGGCTCGATTGTAAACAGCGCTGCCCGCAAAGGAGAAGTTTTTTACTATTTCTGTATTTTGTCTTAGTAATGCTCATTGACAAAAAAACTGATTCGCAGAGGTACGTCGACGGAAATAGAAGAACTTTCAAGGCGATTTAAGTAAGTTCAGGATATTCTGCTTCGATATATGTATCCAAAAAGAGGCTAGTGATGTCATGGTCCTCAAAGGAGAAAATATTAAAAAATATGTTCTTACTTTTTTTTTTCTTACTTTTTTTTTGCGGACCGGCAAAGAAGTGATCGCGGACCGGCACCGGTCCACGGACCACCACTTTATGAAGCACAGGCCTAGGTGATAGGAATGAGAGAGGTGACAGATTAATGGGCGAAGTGAGCAGGAGAATACCTAGCCTGGTACAGTCAAGGCCTGCATGCACTTTTTTTCTGGGGTAAGGCCGTGCAAGTTTTTGGGAATTTTGTAGACGAATATTATGTTTAGAGGAAATGTCATGTATATTGTTTTTAAATTTCATTCATTTAGAACAAATTGTTATCCCTCTCTCTCTCTCTCTCTCTCTCTCTCTCTCTCTCTCTCTCTCTCTCTCTCTCTCTCTCTCTCTCTCTCTCTCTCTCTCTCTCTCTCTCTCTCTCTCTCTCTCTCCCCAAATGGTGCATTGCTTTTTTAACCGCCCCCCCCCACTCCCTATTTATTTCTTTGACATAAATATCTCCTTTAATAATAAATCATACAATTCAACTGCACATTCCTAGTTGCTTAGAGCATATTTAAAACATCATAATAACACGATAGTAATGCCTTGATAGCTCACTACACTTATTAATAATTATGTTCAAGCATTCTGCGAAATTACTAAACAGCTAAAAGAAAAACACCTATATGAACAATGAGCAGGGGATATAAACATCTATTATTGTTATAAGGGAGATTACTAGAATTTAATTTTTTAAAAAATCATATACCTAGCTATAGTATTAAAAATAAACTTACAAGTCTCTATACTAATATTTCGAAAATTAAACAATTAATACGAAAATAAAATATTATAAGAACAAGAATTAACACTTTGAGAATACTTATAAAACATGGTTTTAATCTTTAATTACTTACATTTTATAATCAATTTTATAGTTTTGAATTTTACTTTTAGGGAATGATAGTAGACTTTTACTATTCAAGTTGTGTTTTTTTTGCAGATTGGTTAACACACACAGGAACATGTGTACGAGTGTGTGTGTGCGCGCGTTTACATGCACTATGCCTTAAATGTCATAATATAACTGTATATATGTATGTATTTGCTTTGTTCACACATATGACACCTAACACTAACAAACGGCAACACTCTGTAATATACACAAACAAAAGAAACACACATTACGCCTTGTAAATATACATTGATTTTTTTGAAATAAACGTTAAAAAAAAGGAACATGGCAATCACTGACAAAACAAATTATAGACATACTACATAGGTTCAAATACAAGACATCAACAATTTTTATACGAAGCACTATTGTAAACACCTTCATCTTTCCTAAAATACTATATTTAGCCACAGTGTTAGACCCACCAAAACAAACAATCCCAGACATAAACAAACACATCAGAAAATTCATCTTTAAAAACACAATCCACAGTATAAAGCACAAGACTTTAATACAAGAGAAGACTAGAGGGGAATTTCACTACAGGACCTTAACACAAAAATTCAAGCATTAAGAATCAACCACATAGGACGCATCATCAATCATCCAGATCAACACTCGCTAGCATTATACTATATTGCAATTAGATTACACAGAATTAAGAAAATAGACAAAACAACACCGCACTATTACGGCAAACTACCGCACTTCTACAGAACATGTATGCAAGCAATTCAAGGTAATGAACACTTAATACAACAGACAACCAAGCAGATATACACATATTTAGTACAACAACAAACCCCACCACTACACCTGAGAATCAAAAGAGGATACAAATATCACATGAAAGACTACAGTTGCACCTTCACTAACTTACACAACAAACATATCACATCAAAATCCAAAGAAATAACATACAGGCTAATTTATAATATGACCCCGACAACTGAGAGAGCCGCACAAACATCCAAGCAAATAGCCCCATGCAAATTATGTAGACAAAATATTCAGGAAACAGAGGATCATCTCTTCTATGAATGCCCAGCAATCACAGCCACTAAGAATGCACTGCAACAATTAATAGAAACACACACAAACAAGAAAACTGACGCTTATAAGGCCATTTTTTTAAATACAATACCCACAGCCACAAAAGACAAACACACTAAACTTCTTGTTGCACTGGCGGAGTATAGAAACGTAATATGGTCGAGTAGAAACTCGGCCACACACAATCACCAAACAATACAACCACACACACTAGCAAAGATTTTTCAACAAAAAATCGCCCAGCTATTCGCAGATTAATAAACAAGAGCCACCCCCATCAAGTTTCACACTACATAACATACATGTTCAAACACACACTCTCACAGTATATTTCTATACTCCGCATGTGTACCACTAAGCCCAATCATTGAGGAACAAAGCGCCAAATAACTGAATAAATGTCCCTTCTTTGTTACTGAGTCCTGGAGCCCAACCTAGACAGAACAATGGGACGGTGGCCTTTGTGAGTCAGTGGTCTTGTCGACCGAAGTTTGACCTCGGTCTGAACAGCTCTCTCTCTCTCTCTCTCTCCGTCTCTCTCCTCTCTCTCTCTCTCTCTCTCTCTCTCTCTCTTTCTCACCCCCCCACCCCAAACATGAATGACTATACGCTGTATTCGCAATGTAAAAGCCTGTTTTTGTACATAATAAATGGGATATTTATGTATACGCTGAATTCGCAAATGGACAACTTAACAAATTCCAATCTGTTTACGCGCGCTCTCTCTTTATCCCTCCCCCTCCCCAGCTCCCTCTCTCTCCCTCCCTCCGTGTTGACCGCGTTCCTGGTCTCAACCCACGCCACCACAAGCAAATCCTGGGCACTTGCGATTAAGTCGAGGGCTGTCATTCAGCAATAATATTGAATCCACTTACAGGAAACTAAGCTTGCATGAGACTGCCTGCAGTGTAAAACGTGGGGCGGCTTTTGCCGTTTCGACCTTGACACCAACATTTCCTTTAATGTATATATTGTCGGTGTGGAAGAGAACGCGTGATGTGTGTTGAAGGTTTATAAGCGTGTGAGAATGATGGGTTTAGAATGAACGGGGAGGAGGGGGGGGGGAAGGAATCATCACCACATCATAGTCGTTGTTGTCTCCGTCATTATCATCACCATTATCATCACCATTACCATCACCATTATCATCATCATTATCATCACCATTATCATCACTATATTACCATCAATCACGTTAGAATGGGATGACTGAAATCGTACGTCATTATCATAACTGTATATGTATGTTTTTGTTTCATTAACGCATATGACATAACACCAACAAACGGCAACGCTCTGTAATATACACAAACAAAGAAACACACATTGCACCTTGTAAATATACATTGCTTTGTATAAAATAAACGTATTAAAAAAAAAAAAAAAAAAAGACCCATTTTTTTACTGGCCTCCTAAGGCCACACAAAATTTAAAGGAAATTAACCACACCCATCAAAACCTCTGATAACATTGAGAGAGAAATGAGAAGATTGAATATTCACATCCTAAGTTAGAGAGGAATTATCTGGCGCAAAGAAGAGTAGGCATTATGAAGACATCATACGGTTTGAAGATGTTAAACATAGTTTGAAAAGGGCAAACGACACGGCACCAGGGCCCGATGGTGTTAGGTATGGCCACATGAAGGTTTTGAGCGATGTAGACCTGAAGGAGATGGCCGACTGTTTTAATCAGAGCATTAGGACAGCATCAGTACTGCAGGATTGGTTACATAGCTATCTCATCCCTCTCCCAAAATCATTCAAGGATCATTCAAAGCTCAGTGGCTTTAGGATATCACCATTCAAAATACATTAGGGAAGGTTTTAGAGAAGATAGTCGCTGTTAAGCTGCAGAATTTTTTTTTTTGGAAAGGGGGAAGCGTCTCCCAAGAGGCCTGGGGAGCTACATGCCAGGAAAAGATACCTGGTCAAATGCAGCCACTTTTGCCTTTGATGTTTATGAGGAGTTCCAGAGTAGACAGGAAACGATGGCGGCAGCGCTTGATCTCGAGGATGCGTACAATAGAGTTCGCTATGATATTTTGATGACCACACTTATGGAGAAGGGAGTCAATCCCTGGTTGGTGAACTGGATAGCAGCCATCCTGCATTCTCGTCGGGTTGCTCTCCGTCTGGGTGCATGGACCTCAGAGCAACATATTTTAACCCCGGGACTGACACAGGGATCTGCAATCTCACCGGCGCTCTTTAACGTGTATACGCGCAAGATTGCAAATCTAGAAGCACCAGGAGTTGGTAGGATACTAACATTTGCATATGATGTTCTTGCATATAGGCAGGAGAGAGATAGGGAGCAAACAGCCCAGGACCTGCAGGTGATAGTAGACAAAGTGATTGACCAATCAATCAATCATGTGCCATGCCGGAAAGCGTGGGCGGTAATGACTCGCCATTTCACTCGATCACCAGTGTCGTGGATCAGCTCAGTGTTCCTGTCTCGTCCATGCCATGCATGTGGCCAAGCCATCCAGGTATTTTCCACTCGGTCTTCCTCTTGGTCTGTTCCCTTCGATCTTGCCAGTTGTCACCAAGTTCTCCAATCTATTTCTTCTCATAACATGTCCAAAAAATTTTGACTGTCTACGTCTAATTTCTCTAATCAGTTTACGATGTTCATTTGTCTCCTGTAGTACTTGGTCATTGGTTTTTCTGTCTGTCCATGGTATTCTTTACATTTTTCTCAGAAACCACATTTCTGCAGCCATCAGATGTTTTTCAGCTTGACTGCTCATTGTCCAAGTTTCACATCCATACAAAAGAACAGGCTCTATGTATCTCCTCAACACTCTTTTTCTCGTTTCAATTGACATCTTTTTATTGGTCATCATGTTTTTCATCTTGCTAAAGGCTACTTTCGCCATGGCGATTCTTGTTCTAATCTCTTCAAGGCATCTCCCATCAGATGTTATGACTGTTCCAAGATAATTGTACCTATTCACTTGAAGAATATTTCCATTTACTTGTATATTACATTGTGGCGCTTCTTTCTTCCTAGTGACGACCATAATCTGAGTCTTTTTACAATTTAATTCTAACCCCAGTTGCTCACTGTGTAAAACAACCGCACCTACTAATTGTTGCAGGTCCTGCGCATTGTCTGCAATTATTACTGTATCATCTGCATATCTAATGTTATTGATGTTTCGTCCTCCAATGCTGATTCCATTTATATCCTCTACATTTCTGAAAATATTTTCACTGTATAGGGAAAAAGGATCTGGAGACATCACACATCCCTGCCTAACACCTCTCTATATTGGCTGATACTGTCCCACTTCATTATCAATCCTTATTGCAGCTTGTTGTTTCCAATATATGTTTTTTATTAGTCTAATGTCTTTCCCATCAATTTGTAGATCTGCAAGCATATCCACCATGCTGACATGTCTAACTCTATCAAAAGTCTTTGTGTAGTCAATAAAGCAAAGATGTATATCCTTGTTTACTTCTATAGCACGTTCAATAACTGTTCGCAGCATATACACAGCATTTACTGTACCCTTTCCTTTTACAAACCCACATTGTTCTTCCCCTATTTCAGGTTGTATCTTCTTCCTCACTCTTTGCATGATAATTCTTAGCAAAATCTTTGTGATGTGACTCATTATACTAATTGTTCTATGTTGATCACATTCCAAGGTTCCTGATTTCTTTGGGATTGCAATAAATACAGAGTTACATAATTCAGGAGGTATATCTCCAGTATCATATAATGTGTTCAGCAGTCTGGTGACTTGCTCTAGTCCAAATTCTTCTAAAGCTTTAATCATTTCTGTTGTGATGTTATCTGCACCAGGGGCCTTGCCAGTTTTCATATGCTTAAGAACATTTCGAACCTCCATCTCCAAAATTGGCGGTCCTTCACTATTAAATCTAATATCATACTGTTCGTTTCTGTTATCATCATAAAGGTGTTTCACATAATATGTCCATACATGTAGAATCTGGTCTTTTTCCATTATGATTTTGCCGTCTTTAGTTTTTAGACAGCCTGTTGATGTACTTGTTCTTTTATTAGTAAGTTCCTGAATTATTTTGTGCACTAATTTGGTATTTTGACTGTTGTGTTGGTTTTCAATTTCTAAGCACTTTTCCTCAAGCCATACTTCTTTTGCCTCCTTACATAATATTCTGACTTGTCTGTGAATTTCTTCTTATTTGACAGAATTATGTTTGTTGAGTCTTCTTGTTTCCATGAGGTGTAAAATTTCTTCAGTCATCCATTTCTTACGACCCACTTTCTTTAATTTTGGAATAGTTGTTTATGCAGCCACGTTGATTGAATTCTTCAACGTTTCCCATTGATCATCCACATCCTGGAATAGGATCTCTAGATCAGACAATATTTCAAATCTGTTCTGTACTTCTATGTTGAATTTGTTTTGTATTTCCTTGTCATTACTCAATGTTCACAAATCATATTTAGTGTTTCCTGTTATATACTTGACTTTCTTCAACTTTATCCTCAATGTTCCTGTGAGTAATCTGTGGTCACTATAACAATCAGCACTGGGAACTGTTTTTGCTACTGTTAGCGCGTTTTAAATCTTCAGCTAATGAGAATGTAGTCAGTCTGGTTTCTAATTCTGCTATCAGGACTCTTCCATGTCCATAATCTTCTAGGGTGTTGCTTAAACCAGGTGTTTCCTACAATCATTTCCTGTTCATTTCCTGCCCACTCTACGAGTCTGTATCCTCTTTCATTTCTCTCTCCTAAACCATAGTTTCCTACTGTATATCTATCCCCTTGATTTCCTACTTTTGCATTGAAGTCCCCAATTATGATGTTTATTTCTGAATTTTTATATTTCTTTAAGGCAGACTCTATGTCATTATAAAATTCTTCTACACTATCTTCACTGGATTCTCCTGTTGGGGCATATACTTGAATAATATTTCTGCTAAAAGGTCTGCCACTTAATTTAACTAGTATAACTCTGTCCGACACGGCCCAATATCCTTGAACAGATTTTGATGTTTTCCGGTCCAAAATAATTGCCACTCCCCTATGACGATCTTCACCTCCAGAATAAATAATCTTGAAATCTTCATCTATCTTGATGCCTGCTCATGTCCATTTCGTTTCGCACATACCTAAAATATTAAAATTTTCCCTTTCAATTTCTTGTTTTATGTTCTATAAATTTTCGTCGTCGTTTAACGTCCTAACTTCAAATGATTGACTGTTGCACTGAATGAGTGCTGTCATCCCCCCGCAAAAGGCTGCTGTTTTGTGGTGCTCTCTGGACAACTAGGATTGTGGTAGATGATGTCCCCAAGCCTCATATAGATGTCGAAGACGGCTGAAAAATTTCATAACGATGCAACAGACAGTTTTCTCAAAATAATTGATCGTGAATGAAGGCATTCTTTACGGGACATACTATAGTGAGGTAGTAAGAAGTTTCAAAACGGCGTGACTTCTGTGACAGACTATTCATGTCCGGTCTGGCACACCAAGTGCTTTAGTGACCCTAGAGTGCTTACAACACGCGACCAAGATAGTTTTTTTTTGTCTACAGGAATCCAAGCACTTATCGGCGCTTGTGGACTTGCATGAAACATGACGACTGCATCGAGAAATGATACATTTCTTCTTTATTTCTTCAGAATATATTCACATCGAACAAAAATATTTTATATTTTCATTTGAAGCCCCCTCGTATATCCCCGTTATAACCCAAAAGGGTTGAACAAGATATGAAAACAAAAATAAACTGTGCGCACCAGGCAAGATATCAACTTTTCATCATGCGAGTCACCTTTATTCCTTGATGAAAATTATTCTCAATGCAGTAATTCAATCGCCTGCGTGTTACCGGAAAACACAAAGGAAATGAAGAATAGTAACACGGAACATACCATGCATGTCGTAAGAAAATATTAAGAAGGGCCTTATCCCGAAGACAATTGTAGCTGTAAAACTCAAGAACATTTTTTCCCCCCGTTGACGTGTAAAAACAACCTCTTTCCCCATCTTTTCTCTTGATGCATTGCAGGGTTCGTCTTTTTAGACAAAGGCTGGCGGAGTTAAACTTTACAAACAGGTGGAAATCAAGAGGAAACTCAATCAATCAGGTACTGTCTCCATAAAGAAGTAGTTAGTTCGACAGATCATCCTCATTGCACATCGAAAACATTCGTCCATAAGTGCTCGGATCCCTCCTCAATAAATCCCGCAGCGTGTAGCGACTGACGACATCAGTTCTGTGTTTTTATTCTTTGGTTTCCCGCGTAGTATTCTGTTTTGCCACCCCTCTTTTAACTTGCTATTCTTGCAGCCTGACCATGGTTGTAGATTCGCAGTCATCATTTGGTTCTCGCAAACGACTTGCTTCTCGTGGCGCATTCAGAATGTCAGCCTGGTCCATGGCTCGTCCGCCTTCCACAGTAGCCTTACCTGCAGGCTTGTCAGCCCGCTAACTTCCCTCGTACACCCGCATGCCTGGCATGAAAATGAAATAATCTTTGCCAGCGGAGACCGCTCCAAAGACAGCAACCACACTCTTCGGATCCACCCCATCTCTATCTCCTTGAGCATGCTCATTGAGTCACTAAGGAAACATGCCCTAGTGAATTTATGTGTCTCAAGCCATGTAACCATGTTATTGCTTTACTTACTGCCATGACTTCCATAGTCAGGCTACTTTTCAAAGAAGGTTGGCTGCAATTGATCTCCAACACTGTCTTGTCTCTCGCCTTGATTGTTAGTTAGTTAGTCGACAGATCATCCTCATTGCACATCGAATCATTCAGTCTATAAGTGCTCGGATCCCCTCCTCAGCAAATCCCGCAGCGTGAAGCGGCTAACGACACCAGTTATGTGTTGGTTTATCAGTCTTCTTTGGCTTCGTACCTTGATTGTACATTCAGTCAGACTGCCGTTCGAACATCTTTGATGTTATTTTTTTCCGATTGTATCGTTATCTACCTCTTGCTCGCCTGCCTTCAACCTTACCTTCCAGTATGGTTTTTATAAGAGTGTTGTGTCTTTTAAACGTGCCGAAATATTTTACTTGTCGCTTTTTTATCTATCTCTACCATAAACTATCTTTTCATTTCCAGTTTTTTCTAGAAATTCTATATTTGGTTGTTTTGTTTCCACTCAAAATAATACATTCCTTTAGTGAATGTAAACACAGACCCATAAATAAAATATTGCGCGACTTCTTGCTGGCGTATTTCGCTGCATCTCGTCATGTTCATACTGCACAGTTTTTTTAATGCGAAGTGAAAAAAATAAAGGATACTTTTGGTCGAAAAAGGATGTACACAGTCTCTGTTAATGCGCGAATGATTATCATTAGATATCACAGAGATTAAAGAACATAATAGGGCAAACAAAAACTAAATTCTATCAAAAGAAGAACATTTTGTGCTAAGTCCTTGTCGATGATAGATAAAACAGAGTTCTGCTTGCATGTTACATAGAACCAATTTTAGCAAACGGCTAAGAATCCTGGTAATCAGGCGACAAAAATCCACAGAAACCTTGGAGATTTTGGTTTATGGAAGAATGCTGAAAATTAACTGGACAGCCAAATTTGCAATCGGGACAATTTGTGGAAACTATGTCGCAAAGACAGCTTACCTCCTTACACAAACACCAGAAAAGAAGCAGTCATCATTTTTTTTTTTTTGGGGGGGGGGGGGGGGGCACATTATGAGAAGACAACAACTGGAACATGTTGTAACAACAGAAAAGATTTTTGAAAGTGAGATAGAGGAAGACAGCGGAAACAATTCTTGACAGCCATGTGTCATGATACGGAAGAGAATGGTTGCTGTCTCTGGAGCAGTCTTGGCTGTCAAAGAGGCAAAGTTAGTTTTATTTTCGTGCCAGAGCATACGGGTGTACAAGGAAATGAGCAGGCCGACAAGCTCACAGGTAAGGCCTTTTCTTTTTAAAACCCCAAACCCCCCCCAAAACATTGTTCTTCCCCTATTTCGGGTTGTATCTTCTTCCTCACTCTTTGCATTAATTTTTAGAAAAATCTTTGTGATGTACTCTTATACTTGTTCTATGTTGATCACATTCCAAGGTTCCTGATTTCTTGGGATTGCAATAAATACAGATTTTACATAATTCAGGAGGTATAATCTCCAGTATCATAAATGTTCAGCAGTCTGGTGACTTGCTCTTCCAAATCTTCTAAAGCTTTAATCATTTCTGTTGTGATGTTATCTGCACCAGGGGGCCTTGCCATTTTTCATATGTTTAAGAACATTTCGAACCTCCATCTCCAAAATTGGCGGCCCTTCACTTTTAAAATCAATATCATACTGTTCGTTTCTGTTATCATCATAAAGGTGTTTCACATAATATGTCCATACATGTAGAATCTGTCTTTTTCCATTATGTTTTTGCCGTCTTTAGTTTTTAAAACAGCCTGTTGATGTACTTGTTCTTTTATTAGTAAGTTCCTGATTTTTTTGTGCACTAATTTGTATTTGACTGTTGTTGTTTTCAATTTCTAAGCACTTTTCCTCAAGCCATACTTTTTTTCCTCCTTACATAATATTCTGACTTGTCTTAAATTTCTTCTTATTTGCCCAAATTATGTTTGTTGAGTCTTCTTGTTTCCATGAGGTGTAAAATTTCTTCAGTCATCCATTCTTACGACCCCTTTCTTTAATTTTGGAATAGTTTTTTATGCAGCCACGTTGATTGAATTTTTCCCAACGTTTCCCATTGATCATCCACACCCTGGAATAGGATCTCTAGATCAGACAATATTTCAAATCTGTTCTGTACTTCTATGTTGAATTTGTTTTGTATTTCCTTGTCATTTCTCAATGTTCACAAAACATATTTAGTGTTTCCTGTTATATACTTGATTCTTAACTTTATCCTCAATGTTTCCCGTGAGTAATCTGTGGTCACTATAACAATCAGCACTGGGAACTGTTTTTGCTTACTGTTGCGCGTTTTAAATCTTTCAGCTAATGAGAATGATCGTCGGTTTCTAATTCTGTATCAGGACTCCTCCATGTCCATAATCTTCTAGGGTGTTGCTTAAACAGTGTTTCCTCAATCATTTCCCGTTCTTTCCCCCTCACGAGTCTGTATCCTCTTTCATTTCTCTCTCCTAAACCATTTTTTCCTACTGTATTCTATCCCCTTGATTCCTACTTTTGCATTGAAGTCCCCAATATGATGTTTATTTTGATTTTTATATTTCTTTAAGGCAGACTCTATGTCATTAAAAAATTCTTCTAAAATATCTCACTGGATTTCCTTTTTGGGGATATACTTAAATAATTTTCTGCTTAAAGGTCTGCCATTTAAATTTAACTAGTAAAAACTCTGTCCGAAACGGCCCAATATCCTTGAACAGATTTTGTTTTTTCCCGGGTCCAAATAAATTGCCACTCCCCTATGACGATCTTCACCTCCAAAAAAATTTCTTGAAATCTTCATTATTTTGATGCCTGCTCATTTCCATTTCGTTTCGCACATACCTAAAATATTAAAATTGTCCCTTTCAATTTCTTGTTTTATGTTCTATAAATTTTCGTCGTCGTTTAACGTCCTAACTTCAAATGATTGACTCTCCCCCGATGTGTCTCCACCTTGACGTGGTGGGGGAGCTTGCGTGTCCCATAGACCCCGTTTGCTTGCCGATGGGTGAAAAATTACATATCGGACAGCTTATGGGATAGGGACCAGACTAAGAGAGACACAACCTGCTGCTCTGCAGGCATAGACTGAGGATAGCAGTCAAAATTTAAATGAGGTGCACAAAGGCAGAATTTCTTGGTCCGGACAAATCTCTTAAGGCTCCCTGTCGAGGGCTGTGGCTGAACGCCTCTAAGCCACAAACCCTCGGATCTTAGAGTCAGGCTGATACCCGTCTACCGGAAAATAGAAACATGACACTGAGCAAGCTACATGCTCAGGTCTGATACATGGTCGAAGGCTCACAGCTGGGGGATATGAGAGTTTCCCGGATGAAGGGGCCTGGCCGTTTCCCGTTCACTGCTCCACGAAGGTAAGGTGCTGAGCCGGCAGCACATGTAGCCTACCTCGTGAGCGAGTACAAAAAAAGTCAGAAAAGTGCCCCAGTCGAAGGGTTACGGAAACTGTCTGTATCTAACTCATAGAGAGTGTAGACAAAAGTGGAAGAATGTCTCATCAACGCGAAATGGAACGCACGGCGAGCGAACCTATTGCGGTGGTCTGAAGCCACAAGCAAAAGCTTACCGAGTGGATGTCACTCGCAGTCTGACCGCCCCTGGTGTGTGATTGAGCGATCAGTTGGCAAGTGGGATGCCCAACACATGGAAGTGAGGAACTAAAGCAGCCATGAGCAGGACGTGAAACTCCTTGGGTGAGCCCAGTCTCAGAGCAATATGTGCCGGCTCTGCAATTATGGAAGCCTCCTTGGATAGCGAGATAATGCCCATGGTCTGCCCCTGCCTTTCCTTGAGGCAGACCACGATATCGTTGATCGTCCTATCTTGACCAGCTGAGATGTGGGTGACATTACAACAGTCTAACGTGTCTCGAAACCAGAGGAAGGTTAACCTCACTAAAAAATGCCCGCCGGAAGTCGGAAGTGTCCGACCTACGGGTGGCAAACTAAAAATGACACTACGCATTTACGTCCGAGTGAAATGTCTCGTCCGAATGTCTCCCGTGCTAGGAACAGCTCTGACTACCTAGTTTCCGAATGCCGCTCTTGTTCGGAACAGCTCTGACTAGGTAGTTTTCCGAATGTCCGCCGTGCCTGGAACAGCTCTGATGGGTACAGGGACAAGCACATGTCCGAAAACTCGCTTAGTGGAAACCAACCGCAGAGCTGACTGGTTTGTGCAGGAACGGCCCAGGGCGAGCGAAATGCCCAATATATTGAAGTGAGGAATTAAAACAGCCATGAGCAGGACGTGACGATTCCCTCGGTAAACCCAGCACCAGCGCGTTATGTGCCGGCTCTGCAATTATGGAAGCCACCCAGGATGGCGGAAAATGCTATGGACTGTCCCTGCCTTCACTTGAGGGATGACCGTGTAGTCTTCGACTGTTCCAACTAGACCAGCTGAGATGTGGACGGTACCACAAAAGTGAGAGTCTCCCAGGATTGCTAACCTGGCCAAAAATGCACGCTAAAAGTCGGATGTGTTGGCCTGAGGGTTTCGACCCGAGGGTGCCTAACCAGACACACCGCAATCACATCTGAAAAAATCACTCCGGATGAACGCAAAGAAGAAGAAGAAATGATTGACTGTTGCACTGAAATGAGTGCTGTCATCCACCCGCAAAAGGCTGCTGTTTTGTGGTGCTCTCTGGACAACAGGATTGTGAGAGATGATGTCCCAAGCCTCACTATAGATGGTCGAAGACGGCTGGAAAAATTTCATAACGATGCAACAGACAGTTTTCAAAATAATTGATCGTGAATGAAGGCATTCTTTACGGGACATACTATAGTGGAGTAGGAAGTTTCAAAACGGCGTGACTTCTGTGACAGACTATTCATGTCCGGGTCTGGCACACCAAGTGCTTTAGTGACCCTAGAGTGCTTACAACACGCGACCAAGATAGTTTTTTTTGTCTACAGGAATCCAAGCACTTTATCGGCGCTTGTGGACTTGCATTGAAAACAGTGATGACTGCATCGAGAAATGATACATTTCTTCTTTATTTCTTCAGAATATATTCACATCGAACAAAAATATTTTATATTTTCATTTGAAGCCCCCTCGTATATCCCCGTTATAACCCAAAAGGGTTGAACAAGATATGAAAACAAATAAACTGTGCGCACCAGGCAAGATATCAACTTTTCATCATGCGAGTCACCTTTATTCCTTGATGAAAATTATTCTCAATGCAGTAATTCAGTCGCCTGCGTGTTACCGGAAAACACAAAGGAAATGAAGAATAGTAACACGGAACATACCATGCATGTCGTAAGAAAATATTAAGAAGGGCCTTATCCCGAAGACAATTGTAGCTGTAAAACTCAAGAACATTTTTTCCCCGTTGACGTGTAAAAAACATACAACCTCTTTCCCCATCTTTTCTCTTGATGCATTGCAGGGTTCGTCTTTTTAGACAAAGGCTGGCGGAGTTAAACTTTACAAACAGGTGGAAATCAAGAGGAAACTCAATCAATCAGGTACTGTCTCCATAAAGAAGATAGTTAGTCGACAGATCATCCTCATTGCACATCGAAACATTCGTCCATAAGTGCTCGGATCCCCTCCTCAATAAATCCCGCAGCGTGTAGCGACTGACGACATCAGTTCTGTGTTTATTATTCTTTGGTTTCCCGCGTAGTATTCTTGTTTTGCCACCCCTCTTTTAACTTGCTATTCTTGCAGCCTGACCATGGTTGTAGATTCGCAGTCATCATTTGGTTCTCGCAAACGACTTGCTTCTCGTGGCGCATTCAGAATGTCAGCCTGGTCCATGGCTCGTCCGCCTTCCACAGTAGCCTTACCTGCAGGCTTGTCAGCCCGCTAACTTCCTCGTACACCCGCATGCCCTGGCATGAAAATGAAATTAATCTTTGCCAGCGGAGACCGCTCCAAAGACAGCAACCACACTCTTCGGATCCACCCCATCTCTATCTCCTTGAGCATGCTCATTGAGTCACTAAGGAAACATGCCCTAGTGAATTTATGTGTCTCAAGCCATGTAACCATGTTATTGCTTTACTTACTGCCATGACTTCCATAGTCAGGCTACTTTTCAAAGAAGGTTGGCTGCAATTGATCTCCAACACTGTCTTGTCTCTCGCCTTGATTGTTAGTTAGTTAGTCGACAGATCATCCTCATTGCACATCGAATCATTCAGTCTATAAGTGCTCGGATCCCCTCCTCAGCAAATCCCGCAGCGTGAAGCGGCTAACGACACCAGTTATGTGTTGGTTTATCAGTCTTCTTTGGCTTCGTACCTTGATTGTACATTCAGTCAGACTGCCGTTCGAACATCTCTTGATGTTATTTTTCCGATTGTATCGTTATCTACCTCTTGCTCGCCTGCCTTCAACCTTACCTTCCAGTATGGTTTTTATAAGAGTGTTGTGTCTTTTAACGTGCCGAAATATTTTACTTGTCGCTTTTTTATCTATCTCTACCATAAACTATCTTTTCATTTCCAGTTTTTTCTAGAAATTCTATATTTGGTTGTTTTGTTTCCACTCAAAATAATACATTCCTTTAGTGAATGTAAACACAGACCCATAAATAAAATATTGCGCGACTTCTTGCTGGCGTATTTCGCTGCATCTCGTCATGTTCATACTGCACAGTTATTTTTAATGCGAAGTGAAAAAAATAAAGGATACTTTGGTCGAAAAAGGATGTACACAGTCTCTGTTAATGCGCGAATGATTATCATTGAGATATCACAGAGATAAAGAACATAATAGGGCAAACAAAAACTAAATTCTATCAAAAGAAGAACATTTTGTGCTAAGTCCTTGTCGATGATAGATAAAACAGAGTTCTTGCATGTTACATAGAACCAATTTTAGCAAACGGCTAAGAATCCTGGTAATCAGGCGACAAAATCCACAGAAACCTTGGAGATTTTGGTTTATGGAAGAATGCTGAAAATTAACTGGACAGCCAAAATTTGCAATCGGGACAATTTGAGGGAAACTATGTCGCAAAGACAGCTTACCTCCTTACCACAAACACCAGAAAGAAGCAGTCATCATTTTTTTTTGGGGGGGGGGGGGGGGGGGGGCACATTATGAGAAGACAACAACTGGAACATGTTGTAACAACAGAAAAGATTTGTGGAAAGTGAGATAGAGGAAGACAGCGGGAAACAATTCTTGACAGCCATGTGTCATGATACGGAAGAGAATGGTTGCTGTCTCTGGAGCAGTCTTGGCTGGCAAAGAGGCAAAGTTAGTTTTATTTTCGTGCCAGAGCATACGGGTGTACAAGGAAATGAGCAGGCCGACAAGCTCACAGGTAAGGCTACTGCGGAAGGCGGACGAGGCATGGACCAGGCTGACATTCTGAATGCTCTACGAGAAGTAAGTCGTTCGCGAGAACCAAGTGATGACTGTGAATCTACAAGCCATGGTCAGACTGCGAGAACAGCAAGTTAAAAGAGGCGTGACCAAACAACAACAAGCAGGAAGCCAAAGAAGATTAATAAACTAACACAGAACTGGTGTCGTTAGCCGCTACACGCTGCGGGATTTACTGAGGAGGGGATCCGAGCATTCATTTATGGACTTAATGTTTCGATGTGCAATGAGGATGATCTGTCGACTACCTACCTACCTACCTACCTACCTACCTACCTACCTACCTAACTAACTAACTAACGAACTAACGGAAGGGAGTCAACATACATACGATTCTATTCTTGCCGTCGGAGATCGCATTTTGTGGATAAATATGATCGCACACGCCAGCCGGCAAGGTACTGAATGATGATGATGATGATATTGAACAACGCTGTGTCTATCATACTGTGCAATTTTATACTGGTTGTTATAGAAACATACATAATTAAGTATTCATTTTCGCTTCTCGGCCATTTGGCTAAGATCGGACTCATGAATGTCTTGCCGTTAGGACCGAGAAAACCTAACAAATGCGAATACTGGACCACTGGCCACTAACATTGGCAAACAGTCTTCTGTGGACCACATTGGGGCGAAAGGCTCTTTGTGGGACTTAGATGATTCTTCTTCTTCTTCTTTTCGTTCATCCGGAGTGTTTTTTCAGATGTGATTGCGGTGTGTCTATTATGCGCCCTTGGGCCGAAACCCGTAGGCCAACACATCGACTTTAGCGTGCTTTTTTTTTGACCAGGTAGCATTCCCGGGAGACTCTCACTTTTGTGGTGCCATCTGCAACCATGCTGGCCAAGGTTGAACGGTCGAAGACAACGGTCATCCCTCAAAGGAAGGCAGGGACAGTCCATAGCATTTTCCGCCATCCAAGGTTGCTTCCATAGTTGCAGGGCCGACACATAAAGCCCTGGATCTGGGCTCACCGAGGGAGATCGTCACGTCCTGCTCATGACTGCTTTAAATCCTCACTTCAATATATTGGTCACTTCGTTTCCCCGGGTCATTCCCGCACAAACCAGACAGGTTTGCAGACGGCATCCACTCAGCGAGTTTTCGGACATGTGCTTGTCGTTGCGCCCATCAGAGCTTTTCCAGGCACAACAGACATTCGGAAAACTACCCAGTCAGAGCTGTTCCGAACAAGAGCGGCATTCGGAAACTAGGTAGTCAGAGCTGTTCCTAGCACGAGAGACATTGGGACGAGACATTTCACTCGGACGTAATTGCGTAGTGTCAATTTTTAGTTTGCCACCCGTAGGACGACACTTCCGACTTCAGCGGGCATTTTTTAATGAGGTTTGCCTTCCTCTGGTTTCGAGGCACATTGGACTGTTGTGATGTCGCTAACATCTCAGCTGGTCAAGATAGAACGATGAACGACATCGTGGTCGGCCCTCAAGGGAAGGCAGGGGCAGACCATGAGCATTCCCTCGCTATCCAAGGAGGCTTCCATAATTGCAGAGCCGGCACATATTGCTCTGTGACTGGGCTCACCCGAGGAGTTGCCACGTCCTGCTCATGGCTGCTTTAGTTCCTCACTTCCATGTGTTGGGCAACTCGTTTGCCACTGATCGCTCAAGCACACACCAGGGACGGTCAGACTGCGAGCGACACCCACTCGGTAAGCTTTTGCTTTTGACTTCGGACCACGCAATAGGTTCGCTCGCCGTGCGTTCCATTTTGCATCATTGAGACGTTCTTCCACTTTTGTCTACACTCTCTATGAGTTAGATACAGTTTTCGCAGCCATTTTCTTCGGCTGGGACTTTCTTGACTTTTTGTACTCGCTCACGAGGTAGGCTACTTGTGCTGCTGGCTCAGCACCTTACCTTCGGGCAGCGGTGAACGGGAAACGGCCTGGCCCTCTCATCCGGGAATCTCTCATATCCCCCAGCTGACAGCCTTCGAACTTGTATCAGACCTGAGCATGTAGCTTGCTCAGTATCACGCCTTTATTTTTCGAAAGGTGGTATCGGCCCGGCTCTCAGGTCCGAGGGTTTGTGGCTTAGAGGCGTTCAGCCACAGCCCTCGACAGGAGAGCCTTTAGTGTTTTGTCCGGACCAAGATCTTCTGCCTTCGTGCGCCTGATTTAAATTTTAGACTGCTATCCTCAGTCTCACCTGCAGAGCAGCAGGTTGTGTCTCTCTTAGTCTGGTCCCTATCCCATAGGCTGTCCGATATGTAGTTTTCCATCCATCATCAAGCAAATGGGGTCGATGGGACACGCAAGCTCCCCCACCACGTCAAGGTGGAGACACATCGGGGGAGACTTAGATGATTCAATGTCAAACAAAAAGCAGGTTTTGACTAAACAAAGATGGCTAACCGAAAATTTGGAGTGGGAGTGTGACACAATTATGGCGTACGTTATTGATATGGTAGCAGTTATGTGGTAATATACATGAAATAAAAGAGAGTCGCACAAGGAAATCTACTGTGTATAAGCCCATGGCAGATACGGGAAGTCGCTTAAGACGATCAATCATCCCTTTGCACTTAATCAGTTAAAGGCCTAAAAATATTTTACAGAAACTTCTTTTTAACATATCCATCCATCCATCATATGATATGCCGATAAGAGTGGGTGGTCATGATTCGCCATTTCACTCGATCACCAGAGTCCTGGATCAGCTCAGTGTTCTTTACTCGACCATGCCGTGTGGCCAAGCCATCCAGGTATTTACTTCTCTGTCTTCCCCTTGTTCTCTTCCGCTCGATCTTGCCAGTTGCCACCAAGTTCTCCAATTTATTTCTTCTCATTACATGTCCAACAAATTGTGACTGTCTACGTCTAATTTCTCTAATCAATTTTACGATTTTCACTTGTTTCTTGTAGGACTTGATCATTGGTTGTTCTGTCTGCCCATGGTATTTTTTGCATTCTCCTCAGAAACCACATGTCCACAGCCATCAGATGTTTTTCAGCTTGACTGCTCATTGTCCAAGCTTCACATCCATTATACAGGCTATATGTAGAACCTCAACACTTTTTTTATCGTTTCAGTTGATATCTTTTTATTGGTCATCATGTTTTTCATCTTGCTAAAGACTACTTTCACCATGGCGATTCTTGTTCTAATCTCTTCAAGGCATCTCCCATCAGATGTTATTACTGTTCCGAGATAATTGTACCGATTCACTTGCTTAAGATTCCAATTTACTTACATATTACATTGTGTTAATTCGTTCTTCCTAGTGAAGACCATAATCTGTGCCTTGTTACAATTTAATTCTAACCCCAGTTGTTCACCGTGTGCAACAAGCGCATCTACTAAATTTTGCAGGGCCTATTCATTGTCTGCAATCAATACTGTATCATCTGCATATTTAATGTTATTGATGTTTCGTCCTCCAATGCTGATTCCATTTATATCTTCTACATTCCTGAAAATATTTTCACTGTATAGGGGAAAAAGAAAGGGGTCTGCAAGGTCTGGACTGCGCCTGGCCCTGCAGCCAGCAGGGTTAGGATCGGCTAGCCTCTCCCAGGAGGGGTGAAGAGCGAAAATTAGTAGCCTGCCGATGACCCGCAGACTACACAAGTCAACCCCCACCTCCACGTGGTGCAGACCGGGCAACCATGACCGCGAGGTCATGGGCTAACGGGGCTATGGCTCGTCATAGGGGATGGACTTTCTGTGGTCAGATTAGTGTCCTAAACCTGCGACTGGCCTAGCAAGCCGGCAGGGGATCTTCTACTGCTCGTAGAAAAACTAAGAAGTATAAACGGACTGACAACATATGCAAAGAAACCAGCCAAGCAGAGACAGCAAGAATACCGCATGACGAGAACACAGGAGAAGAACCATCTGCAAATTTAACCATTAGAGAACTCCTGATTGCGTACGACCAAGCACTAGGCCTAATAGCAAAATCAGAAGCTGAATTACAAGACCACATGAAGTCTAAACGAAATGTGTAGGGAGCATAACATGAAAATTAGCACAAGCAAAACAGAGATAATGACTATAACTAAAGAAGAACAAACAACAAAATTCACCCAAACGAACATCCCTTGAAACAAGTAAAGAATTTCAAGTACCTAGGAAGTATAATATCATCAAATGGCAGATCAGAAGACGAGATCGAAAATAGGTGCAATAAGGCAAATCAACTCATTGGACAAATGGCACCAATACTAAAGAACAAACATGCATCAGTAACTACTAAGAAAGCACTTTACAACACAATCTTCCTACCAACTCTATGCTATCAATGCCAAACCTGGACAATGACAGAAAAAGAGAAAAGAAAAATCACAACAACAGAAATGAGGTTCCTGAGAAGAATACTCAACGTATCAAGAAGAGATAAGATCAGAAATGAAGAAATCAGGACTAAAGTGGGGGTTAAAGCAGCGCTAGATTTTATTAGAAAACAGCAAGTCAAATGGTTTGGTCATGCAAGTAGGTTACCAGTCAACAGCATACCACAACAAGCAATGATGTACAGACCAGAGGGAAACAGAGGTAGAGGCCGACCACGTAAACGTTGGACGGAGGGAATAGCAGAGTCCATGGGAATATCGATATATGAAGCCCATAATCGGGCATTCTCGCGATGTTTATACTTCACCTCGACACCGCAAGGTACAAGAGGAACATGATGAGAGAGAGAGAGAGAGAGAGAGAGAGAGAGAGAGAGAGAGAGAGGGAGAGAGAGAGAGAGAGAGAGAGAGAGAGAGAGAGAGAGAGAGAGAGAGAGAGAGAGAGAGAGAGAGAGAAAAGATCTGGAAACATTAAACATCCCTGTCTCACACCTCTCTTAATAGGCTGAACTGATATTGTCCCACTTCATTATCAATCCATATGGCAGCTTGTTGTTTCCAATATTTGTTTTTAATAAGCCTAATGTCTTTCCCATCAATTTGTAGATCTGCAAGTATCTCTACCATGTTGACATGCTTACTCCATCGAAAGCCTTTGTGTAGTCGACAAAGCAAAGATGTATATCTTTGTTTACTTCTATAGAACGTTCAATTACTGATCGCAGCATATACACATCTTTTACTGTACCCTTTCCTTCTACAAACCCACATTGTTCTTCTCAGGTTGTATTTTCTTCCTCACTCTTTGCATGATAATTCGTAGCAAAATCTTCGTGCTGTGACTCATTATATTATTACTAATTGTTCGATGTTGATCACATTCCAAGGCTCCTGATTTCTTTGGGATTGCAATAAATACAGAGTTACATAATTCAGAAGGTATATCTCCTGTATCATATATTGTTTTCTCCTGTATCATATAATGATATATTGTGTTCAGCAGTCTTGTGACTTGATCTATTCTATTCTATATTCTTCTAAAGTATTAATCATTTCTGTTGTGATGTTATTTGAACCGGGGTTCTTGCCAGTTTTCATATGCTTAAGAACGTTCCGAACCTCCATCTTCAAAATTCCAAGTCACCTGCAGCTTATTTCTAACCTTCAACTGGATATATCGGGAAATTATGAAACTTCGTCTCACTAATAATAGAAATAGAAATTACATGAAGATAATGTGACAAAGTCTTTGGCCCGAAACCAACTATTCTACATTGTAAGATGTAAACAATATAAAGTGACATAAAGTAGTGCAGCTTTACATAACAGAATTAAGACACACACAGGACGTTGCGGCGATTAGCCTTCATCATCAAACAAACACATTCACAAAACAAACATACAGTCAAGGAGATCTCCTGTGACTACATCAGAAGGTGACGACAGGACGAGAAGAACAAAAGGATAAAAAAATGAAAGTAATGAAGAGAAAATGAGAACTGAAAAAAATGTTTATACTCACCTCACAGTACCGATCTGTAAGCAACTGAGAAAATCTCCGATGTATTCTGTTTATACCCGGTGATAGGTGTTACGGTTCAGTGAGCACATTGAAAGCAGGAGGGCAGGAGGGCAGGAGGGCAGGAAGGTAACTGGTCTGGTAGGGATATCTGAGCAATCTGAGTGGATGTACTAACGAAGCATGGAAGGGGGGGGGGGGGGGTGGCGCAAGCATGATGGTGGTACTAACCAAAACCCCATTATGTACTCATATGTTTTTACGAGGCGAGTCCTAAAGTCTGGGTGGACTGATATGCGCGAACGCACATACATACATATACACCGCTCAACAGACATATAATGCTACTGCTAGTGTCGTATATGGGCATGTGCAATGTATATATAAGAAGAGAGAGAGAGGTGGAGGGAAAGAAAGAGATATATAAGAGAGAGAGAGAGAGAGAGAGAGAGAGAGAGAGAGAGAGAGAGAGAGAGAGAGAGAGAGAGGTGGAGGGAAAGAAAGAGAGAGAGGTTTTTTTTTTTACATTGTAAGATTAACGCTTGAGAAGAAAATTTTTTTATCACGTTTTCCGTAGTGATAACTATTCTATTTCCTGGAAGTAAGAAATAAAAACCCGTTATTAGTTTTACAGTTTTACAATTAGGAGGAAGCGGACTTGCAAATAATACTAATACTAATACTAATAGTATTATAGTAATGACTTTAATGGAGATATTCAGAACTTAAAGTAAGAGGAGTGGTTGGTGTTATATTATAATATCCTTATTTATTTAATATTTCTTTCTGTCTTAATTTTCATCAATTTCCCATAAATGAATTAACTCTTTCGCTACCAAACAAAAATTGGGTCCTAACCAAACAGAAATTCATGGCAGACAATTTGAAGTAGGGGTGTGTCACAATAATGCTTTTAAAATGGTAGCAGATCTATTGTATTACATATCAAATTAAAGAGGATTGCACAAGGAACATGACAGTGTTAATAATTAATTGATAGGTTACAAATATTATGACAATAATGAGAGGTTTAATAATCTTCTTCAGCTTTCCGAGCCATTGAGGTTCTTTGCTGCAAATACAATCCGTCTCCATTCGTCTCTCTGGTGGACCTTCTCTTGCCAGTCGTTGATTCCAAATGCTTGTAGATCTGTATATATATTATCTCTCCACCGTCTTCTTGGTCTACCTCGGGGTCTACGGGTCATTTATTTCCTGAGTGTAAGCGAGTTTTGTTTCCCTATTAATATTATCTTCCATTCTTTCTATATGCCCCAGCCATTGTAGTCTATTAGACTTCATGATACCAGTGATTAGCGGGGACTTAAACAGATTATAAATGTCTTTGTTACTTCTTCTTTTCCACTCTCATAACACCAAGATCACAATATACAAAACATTGATCAGACCAGTTGTGCTGTATGGCTCTGAAACCTGGAGTACAACGAAAGGAGATGAAGCCTTGCTACAAACCTTTGAGAGGTTTAATAATAACAACTGAAATTAAAGAGGTAAAAGTTATTTTAAAAATTGCACATGTAAGTGTTTTCTATACTGCTCTACTGCTAATCATGTTTAATTTACTGAATAATCAAACAAACACCACTTGTCTTCAACAATATAAACAGTATTGCTCATTAAAATTACCCAAAAGGAAGTTTTGCTGCATATTCTGAACCATGTCTTTTTCACAAAAAATGGGAAAAAAAATAATGGCAGAAAACTGGAAGTAGGGGTGTGTCACAATAATGTTATGAAAATGGTTAAAATTGTAGCAGAAATGTTGTATTATATATCAAAATAAAGGGGATTGAACAAAGAATATGTTGGTATGTGAATTATTTCTATAGGTTGTAAATATAATAAAAATAATATTATAATGTGACAAAAAGAGGTAAAAATGATGAAAACATAGCACTTACCAAGGGGCGTTGTTATCCTGATCAATGCTAAATCACTGCTAATCCTGTTGAATTTACTGAACAAACACCACTTTTCTAAAATATAAACACAATTGCTCCCAATCAATCATCCGAAAAGAAGTTTTGCTGCAGATTCTGAATCATGTATTTTTCTTTTTTCAGACAAAAATTAGGAAAACACTTGGCAGATTTACATTTAATTACAATGAATATTTACACATGTCTGTTTATTTTTATTTACAATATGTGGCAGTCTATTTGTGATAGGCTGCAAAGCAAACTTTGGGTCACAAGTGTGGTCTATTAGTGCAGCCGGAGCAAACAAAAGATGATCTGTGTTGTTTAGTTCGAGTGCTGCAAAAAGCATAGTCTCTATTGACACCGACAAATTCTATTAAATGCTTGGCTCCTGTCACTCTTTCGATATAATTTCCTGCAACAGACTTTTTGAAATTCTTTGGCAGGCAGAGTGTCAAACTTTCAGGAATAATTTGAGCTGCTTCACGATGTGCACTTTCAAGTAAACTTTGCTTGAAATCCTTCAATGACAGTTTTTGTCCTCCTTTCTTTGTTAGGCATATGGAATGTAGGATGTGAGCATTGATCTGTGCAATTTCAAAGATCCAGTAGTAATCTTCTTTCACCACTTAATGGTTTTCCTATCATGGGTATTATAATATCCAACCATTTGGTCCATTCTGTCGCAGCCATTCATCGCCATGTTATATTCATGGATCATCTTCGGCTTGCTTTGCGGTTTTCACAATCCGCTCTCAACAGTTCCAACTACAGACTACATGCTGAAGTCGCAAATGCTTCAACTCAGGAGGGAAGCCTACTCGGTTGACAGTGTCCCTGTATAATTGAAATTGTTGGAATGCAGATAATCAATCAGAGCTTTTGAAGTGTAGAATCTGTCAGCAAAGATGTGATGGCCAGCTCCGAGAACATTCAGTAGTGTGGCAAACATTTGAACTGCATGAGCAGTTGTGAGATCTAAACCCGGACTGTATTCGGTGTTTCTTCCATAGTAAATTTTTAAATCACAAAGGCCAAATGTTTTGATGTGGTACTTGTGAGGCTTTGTTGCATTGTATTGTCTGTGCTGAAATCTGCCCTTCCACCCAATAATCATTTCATCATTGGACACATTTTCAATGAGTAAAATGCTTCCTGGAATTTCTTCAGAATCATGTCAACAAGAGGATCGATTGTTTTTTGCACCTGCTGCCTCTGGTTCACATACGTGAAACATGGTGTGATAAATAGATTCAAATCGATTCCTGGGAAACATAGTGGCATACCAAGGAGTATATAAATGTGCACTTGTACACCAGTAGTCTTTGATACATGGTCTTGGATCAAGTCCCATAGCAATAATGACAGACGTAAACTTCAGCCATTCGTGCTTCGTGAGTGGGGTCCAGGATAACAGACTAGAATGTTTTCTTTTAGGAGTGTTCTGTTCAACATCTTTTCTGCATATTCGTTTACATTTTTAATTAAACAATCCACTATGTCATAAAAAACAATAACCTAGCTTGATCTGAAGTCATTCTATGAGGACGCATACTGGTGGGTGTTTCCATTGTGAAAAAACCCAAACAAACAAATTTACGCTACTTTAAAACTTTAAAATACACAAGAATCCAATGTTAGCAAATGTTTGATCACACAATGATGATGTAGCTATGTTCCGGCTGTGTGACTTTTCAGTTTACTGTAACTTAAAATTCCAAAATGGAGCAGAAATGTATCAAATAAACCACTGATCATTCTGTGTCGATAGAAGAACCAATTGCCACCAGAGTCGGTTGATTGTGGCGTTCTATCGGCCGCTGGTAGGGAAAGAGTTAATGAAATAATTATTTATAGAGTATATAATAATTAATATAATCATATATAGTTTATAATTTAATAGGACTGAGTTATTTAAGATTAAGATATGATATTATATTATTAATATATAATTATATATGTTATCTAATATATATTTATCAAGTATTCATTTTTCTATATACTTTTTATACAGATATCGTTTTTCATTGTATGTTACATCATCATTATTATATAATGTATGTATAATAAAGTCATGTAACAGTATCATTGTGATTGTACTGGTTATCAATCTTCTATGAAATTAATTAGTAATATTTAAATTTTTCAATAATAATAACTGTTAACATTTAATATTACACTTCCCATATTTATCTCCTATATAATATAAATTTCAGTTCTACTTATATATTGCTTAACCTTTCCCAGCATCTCTCTTGAGCCATCTATCCACAATAAGTTTTTTACTGGCAATATTTAGATTGCAGTAAGGCGTCAGAGCTTACAGAGGAGCAGATGTTGGTAGCAATCACAATCTCTGCATAGCCAAGCTAAAAATAAAGCTTAAGACTCTGCACAAAACACCCAGAATTGAGAAAATAAACTTGCAGTCCCTGCTGTCAAAAGAACACCATCTCGCATTCAATTCAGAGGTACAAAACATCTACACTAACAAAGAAAGTATAACGAGCAATGCAAATACTAAAAATAACATTGAAGAAAATTGGAACTTCCTTAAAAATACCTTGCTAAATGCTGCATCAAACACAGTTGGCTACGTACAAAGACAGAAGATAACACCTGGACAAAGATACAAGAAAGAAAACAAGCAAAATTAACACTTCTTTCTACAAAAGACGCATCTTCATATGAAACCCATAAGCAAAAATACTCCTTGGGATAAAGAGGTGAAATCAAGCGCACGAAAAGATAAACAGAACTTTATACACGACCTGGCCTCCGACGCCGAATCAACTGCCAAAATTAGAAACAACAAAGCCATATTCCATATAATGAAACAACTATGCAATCACTCACCTACATCTAACACACCCATATCAAACAAACCCATCAAAGACAAACAAGGTAAACTACTGTTATCTGATGAACATCAAAAGCAACGATGGGCAGAACATTTCAAAGGAATATTAAATATACCGCAGCCTGAAACTGTTCCCAACCTGGATGGAGAAATTACCATGCCCCCACTAGATGCCTCCTGTGAGTCATTCACCATGGAAGAGATTAAAGCAGCCATTAAAAAATTGAAGAACAACAAAGCTGCTGGTGAAGACGACATCTCAGGAGAAATGCTCAAAGCAGTAGATGAGAATACCTTACAATGTTTATTACAGCTGATCAATGAAATCTGGCAAAACGAATCCCCACCACAACAGTGGAAAGATGGTGTAATTTTAATATTGCCTAAAAAAGGCGATATGTCTGATTGCAATAACTGGTGTGGTATCACCCTACTGTCAGTACCAGGAAAACTTGTTTGTAGCATGTTACTTGAGAGATTGAAAAAGTCTATAGATGAAAGGCTCAGAGAAGAACAAGCAGATTTCAGGCCAAAACGGTCATGCATAGACCACATCTTCACCCTCAGAATAATCATTGAAGACTCCATAGAATTCCAGTCGAAATTAATCACCAACTTTGTCGACTTTCAAAAAGCCTTCGACAGTATCCACCGTCCTTCACTTTAGAATCTACTTAACATCTATGGTTTCCCTACCAAATATACCAACGTCATATAATCCTTCTACAAAGAGAAACGTTGCTGCATAAGAACAGAATCAGGCAATTCTGTTCTCAGTGGAGCAGGGTTGCGTCTTATCACCAATGCTCTTTGGAATAGCTATCGATTGGGTCATGCGCAAATGCACAAACAACACAAATCCATTGGGTTGACAAAATTCTAGAAGATCTGGACTTTGCCGACAACAAAGTGCTTTTTTGAGTTCAACACACCCAGATGCCCAAGAGAAAATAAACTATCTCCAAAATGTTTCAGGACAAATTGGTCTCCAAATTAACACCGGCGAAACGAAAACTATTGATGTTACCAACAATTCAAACGACACCATGTTCTTGAAAAAGTCAACAGCTTCACATACCTAGGAAGCAAAATGACATCTACAGAGGACTCAACACCAGAAATATCATCTATAATTGCACTGGCATCTGGTGCCTTCAATAAACTGTCGAACATCTGGAAGCCAAAGACACTCAGCAAACACACAAAACTTAAAATCTTCAACTCTTGTATGATTCCAGTGCTAACATATGGATGTGAAAGTTGGAAGTCAATGGTAGCTTTAGATAAAAAAATTAGAAAATATTGAGAACAAATGTCTTAGAAGAATTCTAAACCTCCACTGGACAGTTTTTAGAACCAATATGCAAATAAGACTAGAGACTAAGCAAGATATTGTATCCAGTTATATAAGAAAACATCGTTGGAACTACATCGGCCATGTACTCAGAATGGACAAGACAAGACTCCCCTACCAAGCCCTCATATGGTCACCAGTAGGGAAAAGAAAACAGGGAAGACCAAGAGAGACCCTGCGTAGAACCATCGTCAGAGAGGGCTCATTCAATGGCTAAACAAACATCCAAGATCTACAACAGGTGGCAGCGAACCGCCAGACATGGAGAGCCATGACTTCTGCCCTATGCGCCGCTTTGGGCTCAAGAGGAAAGACTAACTAACTAACTAACTAACTAACTAACTAACTAAGATGCACATTATATGAAGTGGTTTTATTTTGCTGTCAGAGGCTATGAATGCACACACCATGAGGGTATTTTGCGTGACTGACTGCTCATCCTCAACTCTGCGTACCCAACTATGACAGTAATTTAGAACGGTTGGGCGATGATAAGAGCGATGTTCTGCACAGGATCAACTATATGATGATAGTACAGAACAACATCCTCCATGCCTACATGTTATTGGTTAAAGTAATTAAATGTGATAATTTATGTTCTGCAGACACACAAGGGTTGATGTGTTATCGGAGCAGGCAAGAAAACAAAGAATGGTAACACCGTGACCCTTTCAGGCATGTCATAAGTGTTGATTGAAAAGAGTGGTGCTTAGGGCAGGCTACCACATCTCATAGAAAAATTCAGCCAGAAAACCCAACCAATCATGAACAAGTTACATAAAGAAATAGAAAGAATAACTCAGCTTACCAAGAGGAAAGAGGACTTCTAGAAGATTCAAAACACAATTTTCCCTTAGTGAATTTGAATAACGAAGACACAAACAATAGATTGCATGATTTATTGCCTGGCATATTTCAGCTTGAAGGATTTATCTAGTTATTTTACTTTATGTTATGTGAATTCTGCAGTATGTACCTGACGAGATGCAGTAAAATAAGCCAGGCAATAAATCTTGTAATCAATTATTTGTGTCTTCGTTATTAAACTTCTAGAAGAGTTTTAATGCATTGCAGGGAAAGCCACAAGGAGCCCAGAGTGCTAATTGAACTATGTGTGGAGGACATGGAGGGATATGCAAGGAGGACATGGAGGGATATGCAAGACATAACAAAAGATAGGATGGTTTGGTAATCAAAATATCCCATGGCGTGATTGCATGGCATCCTGATTTCTGTTGTGTGCCTCCAGGCTGGAGTACACTGGTCTGTGGACAGACCAGAACAAATAATTTTTCTGTGCCTCAGAATAGGATACTTCTTCTTCTTCTTCTTCTTCTGCGTTCATCCGGAGTTTTTTTCCGGATGTGATTGCGTTGTGCCTGTTTACAGCAGAGCTGCGTTCTTGCGCCGTTAGGCTTACACATCCGACTTCTGCGGAGAATAGGATACAATAGATTACGCAACCACATGTATACACAATTCAAGATTGGCGAATCAGCCATGTGCATATGTCGCAGCCAGCAGATCACATACTCCAAGACTGTCCAAAAAATGACATACCTAGGTAAACCTTCTGGCTTAGAGAGACGACAGTGGAAGATAAACTCTATGGACACTGATTGAACTAAAAAAGACATTTCAATTCATACAAGAGATAATATTGCAGTTATAGACAAATTTCAAGTGAATGAAAGAAGAAGGAGAAGAAGGATGGTTTGGTGTGATTTGGTTGTGGGCAAAGTCTCAAAAGGGGATAAGGGCTAAAGAAGAAGAAGACACATAAAGAGAGTGTGCTTAAGATTCTTCTAGAAGTAAACACACTGGGATCAATGTGAGATACACTCAACTCAGGAAGTTGGTATTCAGTCCTGAGAGAGTAGATAAGTGATCCTCTTTTTTCCCTGTTTTTGAGTGGTAAGTTTACAACTTAATATTGAATAATTTCTTATCATGCATAAGGGCTGTACCTTATAATATAGTGCATTAACATACATTCTATATTTTCAACAGGCACACATACAAGAAAATGCATTCGGAACCTTTTCGAAGTAAAATCAGATGGGATAGCTGTAAGAAAAACCCTGGACATGAGCAGTTCATACCCATACACAGTTTTACGAGAGATTTGTTGCCAGAGGGATACAGATCTGACAGCACGTATAACTTTATTTGCTCTACGGCAGATCTCACAGTTTGCCTACGTGTTAAGAATGTCAGCAATAAGAGGCCATCTGAATATGTGTTTTCCAATTTCAGAGGTAAAAATACAACACACACAGGAACAGGTTTTGTTTGTCATGTTGGTGATACCAAGGCTGTTTCTACATTTTGTGATTGCCCTGAATGTAAAGACCAGGTTGGTGTATTCACTTCTGCTAAGACCCAAGATGTGTTTTCACACCCCAAAGGAACAATGAAATCTCTTAGAACAGATGTGTTTATAAGAACAGCTGCCCATGTCGTATTTGATAACGAGGAGGCAAAAAGTACATTTATCGATGTGTTTTATGATGATGAAAATGATCGCCAGAATACAAGACTGCTGCGTGGTTACTGTTTAAGCTCTGCAGATGTGGAGAATGATATTTCAGTAATAAAATGTGTGACGCATGATCAAGTAATGTCTGACAGACTAAGAAATAGCCTGGAAATTTATGAAAAGTTACAAAGCAAAGCATCCAGTTCTTTTGGAGCACCTGCAGAACTTATCAAATCTAATCTACAAGGAAGAGCAGCAAATCAACATTTGCATCCAAAATCAAAAACATCAAAACCCCTTAGATTAAGTGATAAATCTGTAGAATTGAAGACTGTTGCGGTATGTGATAAGTCTGTAACATCACAGCCCATTGCATCATCTAGTAAATATGTTCAATTCAAGTTACATAAATCTTTATCAGAAGTAACCATAGGGAGTGAAACTGTTGATGTGCTTCATAAGTGTCATCACTGCAGAAGTGGATCAGACTTGGAAGTAATTGATGATGGTGATGATAAAGAGGAGGATATTGATAAAAGAACTAAGAATTTCTTCATAATGACAGATATTGTTCGTTCAGTTAAAAGCAAGGGCAACATGCAAGCTGATAACAGTGAGGGTAAGTGTTTGACATGAGGATTCAGTTTCTATACTCTGTGTTTCTAGTGCTTCTGCTTCTATGCTTGTATGCGTTCTGTGATTTTGGCAGAGTTTTCTTTATTTTGTTGTTGTTTATACTACACATTTTGTGATTTTGACTGACAATTATGCTTCTATACTACGGACACTTTCGTAATTACCACAGAAGAAAAATGGGGATTATGAGTTTAAATGTTACAGAAAAGTTCTTAGAATATACTGGACCAAAAAGAAGAAAAGTACTGAAATTCTACAAGATCTGAAAATTGAAGAAAACTATCTCTTAAACAGTATCATGTCTTAGAAACAGACATCCGGGAAGGTTAACCCGGTCAACAAATGCCCACAGAAGTCGGATGTGTCGGCCTAACGGCGCAAGAACGCAGCTCTGCTGTAAACAGGCACAACGCAATCACATCCGGAAAAAAAAACTCCGGATGAATGAAGAAGAAGAAGAAGAAACAGAAATACTTTGGCCATATTAATTGATTCAGTGCCAAATGAAAAATAGTTTTGGACCAAACATGGTACACAATCAAATGAACGAGTATTATAATGTAAATTTTCATTCACTAAACATTGAAATTGGAGAAGATACCATAAAACAAAATAAATAACACGATGACCCTAGTATGGTGATATATTGTCCTTCTGTCCAAATGGGGATCACATTTGGCGATATATTATCCTTTGGCACTGAATCAGTTTAACATCACAGTAGGTTGGAAAGAACAGTTATGGAAGGCGTGGTTCCTGGACGAAGAGGCAGAAGATAACCAGCAAGAAGATGAACACACGTCACTGACGACACCTTGGGCACTGAGGGTGCACGAGGCAGGAGAACTGGCAACAGGGTGGGCCGTGATGTCAGCGACATTCTGCAAAGGATCTGCTACATGATGACAATGCCATGTGTTTTGTGATTTTAGCTGAAGTTGCAAGTTCTGTGCCATGTGTTTTGTGACTTTAGATGAAGTTGCAAGTTCTGTGCCATGTGTTTTGTCATTTTAGATGAAGTTGCATGTTCTGTGCCATGTGTTCATTATCACATTGCATAGAACTTGCAACTTCATCTAAAATCACAAAACACATTGCTTCGTCATCATTTAGCAGATCCTTTGCTGAATGTCGCTTACATCATGGCCCACTGAAGTTTCTTGGCCTGTTGCCATTTCTCCTGCCTCATGAACCCTCATGCCTAAGGTGTCGGCAATGACCTGTGTTCGGCTCTGCAATTATGGAAGCCTCCTTGGGTGAAGCCAGTACCAGAGCTCTATGTGTTGGCTCTGCAATTATGGGAGCCTCCTTGGATTAACTCAGTACCAGAGCTCTATGTGTCGGCTCTGCAATTATGAAACTCTCCTTGCATGGCGGGGAATACCCATGGTCTTTCCCCACCTTCCCTTGAGGGCTGACCGACATGTGTTTGGTTGTTCTAAATGGGCCAGCTGGCATGGAGGGATGAGGATGACACCACAACACTGAGAGTGGAACGTTCTGTGAAACACCCGGGAAGGTTATCCTGGTCAACAAACACCTGAAGAAATCGGATGTGTTGACCGAAAGACACACATATCGCAGCTCTGCTGTTAACAGGCACAATGCATTTATGTCCAAAACAGATATTTCGGACGAATGAAGAAGAAAAACAACAAGCCACAACAAGCAATGATGTACAGACCAGATGGAAATAGAGGAAGAGGCCGACCACGTAAACGTTGGACTGAGGGAATAACAGAATCCATGGGAATGTCGACATACGAAGCCCATAACCGGGCACTCTCACGAAGTTTATACTTCACCTCGACACCGCAAGGTACAAGAGGAACATGATGAGATGAGAGATGATGAGATGAAGAAGAAAAACAAGAAGAAGACAAGCCCACAAACACAGGCTTTTAGAGGATTCACCAATTACACAACCATCCAACCAACCAAACTATCAAGCAACGACATAATGATTTCAGTATGTTATTATGTTTTATAATGTTTAACACTATGCTGTGATTTCATTTGTGCATCATGTATCTTTTAATTAATTATAATTAATGTTATTTTTCAGAATTTTTGTCAGTCAATTTTATTATTGTTTTTTTCCCGTTCCCTTGCAATGATACAGAAGCAGACCTGGAAAACTTAGAAGTATCTGTCCACTTTCCAGACGGGGAAATATCTTTACACAATATATGGCGTTTTGAAGATACAGTTAAGGAAGTAAGTATCCACCAGAATTTACCTGGCAGTGAAAATAAGAATGTATTTGTTGTCATAATTGCTATAAATGTTTTCACTGGGGTCCAGAAAGCTGTCTTATTGCTGTCCTAACACTATTGGGTGGTGCTGTTCTGGGTGACAGTGGAAGAGATCATTCTAGGGTTATAAAAAGGTCCACTATAGGTATAACTATGGAACTTACAATGTAAATAATCTCTGATAGTCCTCCTAGACAAATAAAAACAGTAATCTCAGAGAGTCCTCTTAGATGAATAATAACAGTAATCTCTGATGGTCCTCCTAGACCAGTGGTTCTCAACCTTTTTTGGCCCGTGCTCCCCATCATCATATTTTCAGAACGTCATTCCCCCCTTTTGTATTTCCTACCTAAAAATTTGGCCCGTGCCCCCCTTCACCATATTTTCAGAACGTCATTCCCCCCTTTCGTATTTCCTACCTAAAAATCCTGCCCCCGCCCCTACACAGTATACGTAATAATGGAAGCTAAATTTAATAGCACATACTAAAACAAGTCTAGACGTCCACATAAAACATGATTTGTGGGTCTACTTACTTTATAAATTGAATTTTAGAAGGGGTGAGACATACAGAACTGTACAGTATGAAGGGAAAACAATATCAAGTAATCGGTTCTTGTATTAACACGATCTTGAAATAATCTTAATTCCCCCCCTGGAAACCCTAAAATTCCCCCCTGGAGGGGAATTCCCCACCGGTTGAGAACCACTGTCCTAGACGAATAATAATAGTAATCACTGATAGTCCTCCTAGACCAATAATAACAGTAATCTCTGATAATCTTCCTAGATGAATAATAACAGTAATCTCTGATAAGCCTCCTAGACGAATAATAACTTTCGTTCTATGATCCTGGTCAGTCATCCAAAAGGCATCTTTTCAGAATCAAAATATAATCTTCTGCGTTCATCCGAAGTGTTTTTTTGGACGTAGTTGCGTTGTGCCTGTTTACAGCAGAGCTGCAATACTTGCGCCTTTCGGCTGGCACATCTGACTTCTGCAGGCATTTGTTGACCAGGTTAACCTTCCCGGGAAACTATAATCTAAAAGTTGGATGTCCTTTGCAAGGAGTTTTGATCAACTCCAACCCTCGGTCGATATTCTAGACAATGTTACGCTCAGTAGTTTGCCATTGTTTTTTGAATGAGACGTAAATACAATCTCACTTTAATTGCATCTAATAAAGGTTAAAGGTCGTTTAAAAAAAGGTGAGAAGATTGACTTTATTCTGTCAGGTTTAATCCCACATGGCTCAGTCTCTTTCTTCAGGGTGGTCTGCAGAAAGCATCACAAGAAGCACATACTCCATAGCTCCAGTATCAACCCCCAGGAGTCTAAGAGAACATTGCATTTGTGAACTGATTGGTGGAGTCCAGAATCAAACTCACAACTGTAGGTCAGCATGGCTGAATGGATAAGAACGCATGTTCTTAAACATCATGTGTGATGATGCTGAGGTTAGGGGTTCAACCCTTACACTAGATAGTTGGACTAAAATACTGACCTATCATCCTTGACTTGGGGACGTAAATTACAAGTACCCCTGAAGTCGAAAAAAAAAACCCAAAAAACAAAAACTCACAACCTTTGGACTGTGAGGCAGGCAGTTTAACAACTTCGATACAGCGACACAATAATATGTTTAATAGTATACCCAGTCATAAGTCAAGTAAAGGACTCTGTAGCGAAGGGGTTACGGACGCAGTTCGTAATCCCACATGCCATGTTCGAAACATAGCTGTGAGCGATTTGGCAGCAGACTGGCTTATGTTGGTTTTTTATGAAATGGTATGGGTGCCGGTCATAAACTTGCGCAGGAATCAAGAACAAGCAACATATGCTGGGGTTGATTGCTACATCCTGTGAAGGATATGCAACTAACTTTTTTAAAGGACCTCTTATCACGCCCTGAGATGTATTAGATGCTAGCCCCAAGGTTTAGACCGGTTAACACTCCATTAGTGATGTGGTCAGTGTCATGGTTTAGACCAGTCAACACTCCATGGGTGATGTGGTCAGTGTCATGGTTTAGACCGGTCAACACTCCATGGGTGATGTGGTCAGTGTCATGGTTTAGACCGGTCAACACTCCATGGGTGATGTGGTCAGTGTCATGGTTTAGACCGGTCAACACTCCATGGGTGATGTGGTCAGTGTCATGGTTTAGACTGGTCAACACTCCATGGGTGATGTGGTCAGTGTCATGGTTTAGACCAGTCAACACTCCATGGGTGATGTGGTCAGTGTCATGGTTTAGACCGGTCAACACTCCATGGGTGATGTGGTCAGTGTCATGGTTTAGACTGGTCAACACTCCATGGGTGATGTGGTCAGCGTCATGGTTTAGACTGGTCAACACTCCATGGGTGATGTGGTCAGTGTCATGGTTTAGACCGGTCAACACTCCATGGGTGATGTGGTCAGTGTCATGGTTTAGACTGGTCAACACTCCATGGGTGATGTGGTCAGTGTCATGGTTTAGACTGGTCAACACTCCATGGGTGATATGGTCAGTGTCATGGTTTAGATTGGTCAACACTCCATGGGTGATGTGGTCAGTGTCATGGTTTAGACCGGTCAACACTCCATGGGTGATGTGGTCAGTGTCATAGTTTAGATCGGTCAACACTCCATGGGTGATGTGGTCAGTGTCATGGTTTAGACCGGTCAACTCTCAATGGGTGATGTGGTCAGTGTCGTGGTTTAGACCAGTCAACACTCCATGGGTGATGTGGTCAGTGTCATGGTTTAGACCAGTCAACACTCCATGGGTGATATGGTCAGTGTCATGGTTTAGACTGGTCAACACTCCATGGGTGATGTGGTCAGTGTCATGGTTTAGACCGGTCAACACTCCATGGATGATATGGTCAGTGTCATGGTTTAGACCGGTCAACACTCCATGGGTGATGTGGTCAGTGTCATGGTTTAGACTGGTCAACACTCCATGACTGAACGAACGAACGAACAAACAAACTTTATTTTCGAAGGGTAACAAATTGGGCACGCAGGCCCGTCTTACATTCGGCCCTTCCAATCACTCATCTTTCGTTCTTCAGTGCATAGTGCATTCACATAGGAGAAAAATATTGTCAAATGAATGTTGTAAGCATAAACAATGCATGTTACCATGTTATAAGACAAATAAAATCCCCTATCTATCCGCGTGTCCCCCACACACACATCCACCACCCAACCACACACATACCCACAGGCACATACATGACCCCATCCATCCACCAATCCCCCAACCCACACATCCCACAACCCACACATCCCACACACACCCCCACATACACCATCTCTCCACATACACACACACATCTCTCACCCACCACACCCCCCCACACACGCACACATCCCCCACCCACCCACACACAAACCCAGGCACAGATGCATGCAACCACCCATCCCTACCTACCCACACATCCCCCACCTTCACACATCTCCCCACCCACACGCACACATCCTTCACCCATCCCATAACCTACCAACAATCACCCACCGACATATCCTCACCACCCACCCCCAATCCACTCAGCCAAAGCACACATCCCCCAACCACATATCCAACACCCACACACACATATTCCTGCCAACTCACATATCCTGCACTTACCCACACACAAAACTTGCACCCACCCACACATCTCCCACTTACACACAATCTCCCCCAACCACACAATCTCACCCACCCACACAATCTCCCCCCCACCCACACAATCTCCCCCACCCACACAATCTCCCCCACCCACACACACACATCCCCTCCCACCCCCAACCTACACACACTCACCTTCCCAAACACCCTCCACCCACCCACTTCGCCAACCACCCCCTTCCCGATCTCTAATCCCCAATCACAATCCCTTAACTACAATGTTATGTGGTCAGTGTTATGGTTTAGACTGGTCAACACTCCATGGGTGATGTGGTCAGTGTCATGGCAGCCGTCTTTGCTTCCCTGGTAATTTGCTGGTACCTATGTTATGCTGAACAAATGACCATTGGGCTACCACAGCTCACAAAAATAATAAGTGCAGTAAAGTAAATAAGTAAATGAGCTTTTTTACCCACTTTAAGGCAGTGGTTCTCAAACGGTTGTGAAACCCCCCACCCCTCAGGGAGAAATTTTAGGGTTTCCAGGAGGGAATTAAGATTATTTCAAAATCACGTTAATTTAAGAACTGGTTACTTGATATTGTTTTTCCCTCCATACTTTACAGTTCTGTACTTCTTGCTCTTCTGAAATTCTTTTTATAATGTAAGTAGACCTGGAGTCAGGTCTTAGTCAGATATGACTGAGCTACCGTATGACAGTAGATGGTACTACCTGCTTTCTGTCAGCGCCGAGTGTTGGGCGGCGCTTACCAAACCTGACACCCCACATTGTGCCAACGGCTTCGGGCGGAAGAGCGCAATTGGGAGGGTACTAGCCTTATCCTGGTGCGAGGAAATGCAACCCAAAGACAAAATAAGTCATGGCAGGGCAGACCAGGTCCTAAGCCTTGGTTGGCAGCTGGTCTAGGATTGAAGCTCCGACAGGCGGACAGTTAGAGCATTGCTTTGCTGATCCGGCAGCTTCTGCAGCTTGTCTTGTTCCAGATGTATAGGTGTTAACTTTCCTCTGGAGTGAACTAGGCAGGCCGAGAGAGGGATCATGCTGCATGGGCAACACATGGTTTCTTTATTTTAGCCCAGGCTTTGTGCTATGGAGAGGCAATAACTCCATCCCTGGTCTTAACCGGTCTCGGAATCAAAGCGAGAGGCAACTGTTACGGGTTATAAGTCCTTGTCAGTTGGCGTAGACATGGGGCGCCAAGCGTTGCCTCTGACGGTGGGAGACACCTACAGGTGTCACTGATCAGCTACCGCCCGCCTCAAGCTGGGCAGCCCCCGGCCAATTGGGTGCTGATCCGCCACAGCCTGCCTGCTTCAATGGGTGCTTGGGGCTAGGACAAAATCTGAATCGCAGGCTGTAAAACCAATGCACCAGGTACTAATAAAAAGAATAATAGAAACCTCAAGCTACGGCTTGCAACCTGGAACGTGAGAACCATGTGTCCAGGATTTTCCACTGACTTGACAAATATTGACGATGTGAGAAAAACGGCTGTGATTGATGCTGAACTCAATCGTCTTAACATTGATATTGCTGGCCTGCAGGAGACTCGCCTCGCTGAGGAAGGGTCACTCAGGGAAAACAATTACACCTTTTTTTGGAAGGGAAGAGGGCAGGCAGAAAAAAGGCATCACGGTGTGGGCTTTGCAGTGAAGAATTCGCTACTGGGAATGATTGATATCCCAGCTGGAGGTAATGAAAGATTATTATCACTGCGCTTGGCAACCTCTTGTGGATTTGCCACCATTCTCACTGCATATGCACCGACACTCACTTCCTCTGATGATGTGAAAGATACGTTCTATGAGCAGCTAGACTCTGCGATCAAGGAAGTTCCAAAATCCGACTACATTTATATGCTCGGTGATTTCAATGCTCGTGTGGGCAAGGACTCGAGTTCATGGTCAGTGTGCCTTGGAAAATACAACATCGGTCGCATGAATGATAATGGGCAAAGGCTGCTGGAGCATTGCACTAGAAATGACCTATGTATTACAAACTCCTTTTTTAAAACAAAAGAGATGCATAAGGTCACATGGAAACATCCAAGATCCGGCCATTGGCATCAGCTGGACTTCATTATCACACGGAGACAACATCTGAACCATACATCATTAACTCGAAGTTACCACAGTGCTGACTGTGATACAGATCATTCTTTGGTTGTTGCAAGGGTTAGTGTAACAATGTGTGTATACAGTGGAGCAACGAGTTCTGTTGGGTTAATTCAAAACAGGTTTTATTTGCACAAGATGGTCGATACAAAATCCAAGTACAAATCAAGTATGATGTTGTCTTCTCTTCCCTCGTCCTTGGTGGTAACTAACTACCCAACAACAAGCCACGTCACGACTTGAGCATCCTTCTTACTGTTCTATATCGATGCTCAAGCGTGCTGTAGTCTTGCACCCCTAAACTAATACTAATATGATATTCATTCTGCTACACCTCCCTGTGTTTTAAAAGACTTTTCTTCTTCAAAAGTCTTAACTCCTAACCCCTTTTATCCTACATCTTCTCTCCTTACCTCCCATAATTTCTCTAAGCCGCCCCAAACTAACTCTATTTTAGGTGAATATTTCCTTCCAATTGTATCACATAGCAAACCACTATGAAGTCACACTTCTTCTTTGTTTCTGGCTCTTCAAAGTTTCTTTACAAAATATATATATATCATAAGAATGGCTCGTATCAATCGTTATCGTACACTTGACATTATGAAATTTCTCATTCACACGACACAGGATAGACAGAAAAGATGTAGTTAAAAAAAGTAAAGAAGGGGTGCGCACCCAAATTTATGAAAAGTATAAAGGAATGAATAGTCAACACAATCACATTTACCTCTCTTGCCAACGAAAAAACTTTTGTAAAAAGTTTTTTAAAATATATCTTATGAAATACATCTCTGTTCACTATAAATTAAGTTGATCTAAGTTTTCTCAACATTTATATACTCAACATTTAAATTGCCATCTACAACCTTGTCTATATTTCACTTATCTCACCTTCAACCATGAACCAATGTTCATATTCCATGAACATTTTAAATTAATTAACGCTGTTTTTTCCACAGCTCCTATATCTTGCCCCCTCACATCCCATGATACGCTTCCTTGTTTATCTATTCCATATACCCAACCTTATATGCTGCCATTTACAGCCCCCTTTTTATCTATTCTCTATTAACCAACTATCATATCGTTACTCATAATATGGTATCCAATCCATATATCTTCAATTAATGCTGACTTTAACGCAGCTCCTATTTTAACTTTCCCATGCCCATCCCCGGCATATGTTTCTAATACTTCATAGCCATATCAACCTCTTTATGCTGATTATCACAGCAACAGAATATACCCATGAACATATTATTCACAAAGATAATGTGTCTCTCTACTAGTCCTCAGTAGTTTATTACTATTTTCTGAATGAAGTCCCGTGTATTGTTTTTATACTGGACAAAATCATAACTGTTTATAATTTAAACTCAACTTAACCGATTTCTAACATATTTATAAACAAGGTAATTTAACACACAAGACAATTCACTTAAATTATAAGTTAAGCGAAATAAAATCACAACAGGACATCATACCCCCCCCCCCCCCCAAGTTTTTATACATCATTTATGTTTCCCCTCATATCAATTAAAGGTATTAACTCATTCAAAGAAAAACATATTTTTAAAATAATATAACATACATCCTATATATTGTTAGTGTCTTTTATGGACTAACAATAACTTATTTATCTATTTAAGAAAACTCAAGAAGTCAAACCATAAAATCAATTGGCAATAAAATTACAGTAAAAAAATATACTCGAATTTACCTCCATATTAGTTATCTTAATACCTAATTATGTCTATTCTTCAAGACAACTCATTATAAGTATCAATAGAACCCTTTTCTATAACAAATGTGTCCTATACATCCTCAAGTATCATTTTCCTTTTTAAATCATGAAATTTATATCTTGCTATCTGCAGTATTTTCTATCAATTTATTTCCTACGTTTCCATTTCCTCAGTAACTCCAAGTTCCTTTGAATAAGTGCTATCTCCACATCAATATCTTCTTCTTCGTATAAAGTATTATTTTCTTCCATACTACTATTTGATTCTGAATTTTCATCCATTTCTTCTTCATCTGTATGTCTATTACTAGCAGCTGCCAATCTTTTTTCTTCTATATCCAATCTAATTTTTCTATCATCGTTTCTTAACGACCTTTCCAATAGGGGTATATATTCGTCGCTTGATGAATTTTCCCTAATTCTTCTCTGTCTTTTCACTTCTCTTTCTCTCTGTCTCTCTATTCTCCTTTTCGTTGCTTGTCTAGTATTTTTAAACGGAGCACCTATCTCTTCTTCCATAGATTCTATACTATCATAATGACCCTCATTCATATTTTTTTCTTCTATCGTTTTCGGTATTGTCTGTTCTTGAGTATCATCACAAACTGGAGTTGTTATTAATTGACTTTGTGCTGGATCTTTTCTAAAATCTGAGGGTATTGTAGCTCTTCTGACGACTTGTTCATCTAAGTATCCGGTGTCTGAATAATAATTATTATTATAATTATTATTTCCCTTATCATCATTATCTCTTCTTAAGTGCTCTACGTGTGCCCTTGCTATATGTCCCGTGATCTGGTTCTTTATACTGTACGATACATTTCCTAGCTTTTCTAAAATGTAATACCCTGGAACCCAACGAGCATCAAACTTAGAGTTCCTTCTATGCTTCTTATAATAAACTCTATCACCTACTTTGAATTCCTGTAATTTTGTATTCACGTTTCTGTACTTTTTCTGTCTTTCTCTAGCTTTAATTATATTGTTCTTTAATCTTACATGTGCTTTATGCATTTCTTGTATGATGACCTCTTGAAAGTCTTCCCCCATATATTTACGTCTTGGTTTTAACAGATTATCTATGGGTAGTATTGGCTCTCTCCCGTGTACTAAATAAAATGGTGAAAACCCTGTGCTCTCATTTTGATTTGTGCGTATAGCGCTAAGCGCAGGTCCTAAGAATAGATCCCAATCTTTTTCATGTTCATCGACAATCTTTGCTATAATATCGTACAATGGTCCTATGTTGTCTTTCGTTCTTAGCATTTGAAGAAGGTCTATAGTATGAGGTCTTTATATGTTTTATATTCAAGTCTTTTAATAACTTTTCGAATTTTTTATTCACAAATTCTTTACCATTATCCGTGAGTACAATCTGTGGGCAACTAAATCTTGGTACGAATTCCTGTAAAAAAAATATTAATGATAGTATCTGCGCTCTTATCTGGGATTGCATAAACTTCCGGCCAGAGACTGTAGACGTCCACCATATGAATTAGATATACGTTCCCTGATAATGTTCTAGGGTGAGGACCTGATATATCTAAACTAACTTTTTGCATTGGAAACTGAGGAATATCTGTATCTTGTAAGGGACACTTAATTGTTTTCATATTCCTTAATCTGCATCTTTCACACGTATCGACATATTTACAAGCAGTTTTAAATAAATTCGGCCAATAATATTTATTCGTAAGTGCTTTCACTAATTTATCACGACCGAGATGACCATTCTCATCATGATATGCTTTTAAAACTTCACTTTCCAAATGTTTTGGAATATATTTCCTTAGCTGTTCATTTCTTTCACTCATGTAATATAACTGTTCATCCTCTTGCAAAACTAAATAATTCTTCTTATACTTATTCTCATCCGTTTCTTTTAATTTCTGTTTATTTCTAAGACTTTTGGATCTAATTCTTGTTCTTCTTTCATATTAAATTGTGCTAAATGTGGGTCTTCTGCTCTAGGTTCAGACTCTTGATCCGACAGTAAACTCTCAAAGTCTTCTCTATTTATTATGGCAGAATCTAATATATTTACTTGCCAGTTTCGGTCGTCTATCTCCGGTTCACCTTCGTCTTCCGTGTTCCCTGATGACTGTGGGTATGGAATTCTAGACAATAAATCAGTGCATGTGTTGTTCCTACCTGGTAACAATCGCCAGACTGCGAGAGCAGCAAATTAAAAGAGGGGTGGCCAAACAAGAACACTACGCAGGAAGCCAAAGAAGATTGATAAACCAACACAGAACTGGCGTCGTTAGCCGCTACACGCTGCGGGATTTGCTGAGGGGATCCGAGCACTTATGGACTGAATGGTCCAATGTGCAATGAGGATGATCTGTCGACTAACTAACTAACTAACTAACTGGTATGTATTCTATTCTTGTATTGTATCCCTGTAGATTCAACGCCCATGTCTGTATTTTTCTGTTCTGCACTGGAGCTTCTAACAAAGATTTTAAAGGCATGTGGTCAGTTCTAATAATGAAATTTGCGTTATGTAGATAGTAGTTTCTGAAGAGCATAATGAATAGCATAAGCCTCCTTCTCAATAGTAGACCATTTCCGCTGAGATCTGCTAAGTTTATGAGACAAGAAATAGATTGGCCTTTAATTTTTAACCCCTGGTATTCCAGATTCTTTTCCTTCATATGGTTGAACCAAACACGCTCCTATAGCATTATCTGAAGCATCTGTATAAAATATTAACTGTTTATTCAAATCTGGATATGTCAATAGTGGCACTACTGTTAAGCTATTTTTTAAAAACTCGAACGCTTTTTGACATTCATCATCCCACTTAAATCTAGCGTATTTGCCAGTTAAGTTAGTAATAGGCTCTGCTATTTTTGAGAACCCTGGAATGAAGCGCCGATAAAACCCACAGGTTCCGATAAACGCACGAACTTCTTTTACATTATTTGGAGGAGGTTCTTTAATAACCTGTATTTTATCGTGATCTGGTTTAATTCCGTCTCTATTAATAATATATCCCAAATACTTTGTTTGTTTCTGTTTTTAAAAATTCGCATTTACTGAGCTTCAGTTTGACATCATGTATTCTTAATCTGTCGAATACTAATTTTACATGTTTTAAGTGATCATCTACATCTCCTGCTGTATAAATTAAAATGTCATCTATGTATGCCAATGCAAACTTTTGCATACCCTCTAAAACTTGATTAATTAATAGCATATAATGAGAGGGCGTTGTACGTACTCCAAAAGGCATTCGTAAGAATTCGTAAGAACCTGCGTGTGTACAAAATGCACTCTTTTTCTGGGCGTCTGGGGACATAGGTATACACCAAAATCCTGATCTTGCATCTAACATGGTAAAGAAAGTAGACCCATTAAGTAAGCCCAAAATATCATCAATCACCGGTAATGGGTACGCTATATTTTTAGTGATTTTGTTCAACGCCCGGTAGTCACAGCAGAATCGATGTGAACCATCAGCTTTGGTCACAATTACTATCGGAGATGACCATTCTGACTTCGATCTTGTTATTATTCCTGCTTTCAACATATCTTCTATTGCCTTTTCAACAATTTCTCTATTTCTTAGGGGAGTTCTATACGGTTTTAAACTAATTGGTGGATGATCTCCAGTATCTATTTCCATCGTAACTGTTTTTGTCCTTCCCAATTCTAAATCATTAATTGCAAATACATCCTGATTCTCTTTTATAAGTTGTTCTAATACTTTCTTATTTTCTGGTGGAGTTTTTAACTGTGCCAACAATTCTTGCTCTCTTGTTATTTTGTCTAGTGAATGTATTTGGGCTGTATTTCTTCTGAATGGATGGATAAATTCATCCTTCCGCACGTTCCCTTTTCTTTCGCGTCTGCGTCTGTTATTAATTCTTTCACTAGGAGTTTCTGAATAATTTATTCCCGGCATTTCTACTCTATCTGTTGCTAATATGTCAACAGTTGGGTTATGTTCTACTTTGTTATGTTCTACTTTGGCTATTACACATCCTCTGTATAATTTAATTTCTCTACCTGTGTTGTTAATAATCATTACTGGAAAAGTTAAGTGTTTATCTAATAATATTATTCCATCTGGAACTTCTAGACCAGGCTCATCAATTACCTCCCTTTGCAATTCAGTGATTTTAACTGTATGTCCTACAACATAATACGGATTTCTTTTTACCTTTGCCTGTATCAAATTAACCGTCTGTGGTTTTAACGTCGTAGACATTTTAACTCTAACCAGTGATGAAATGTGCATGTCTTCTTCTAAATCTACATATACGTCCTTGAATTTTAGTTTGTGTAAATCAAAAAAAAAAGTCTTACACCGTTTTTTATTAGAAAATCCCTACCTATAAGCATATTTCTATTTAAATCTTTCACCACATGGAAAAGATGTCTTATGTTGATCCCTCCTAATTTAAAATTCATTATTGTTTATCCAATTACTTGTAAATTCTGTCCTGTAACAGAGTGAAGATTATTATGACTTCTGAATATTTTGCAATTTCTCATTATTTTGTATAAAAAACTTTCTTTGATCACACTAACCTGAGCTCCCGAATCAATTAATGTACGAACTCTATACTTCCCTATTTCTATTATACATGAGCTGGGATCTATTTTATTCTCTGTAAACTGTTTGATTTCTTCTAATTGAGAGCATTCCCTACTCGTCCTGCTATACCTGTTATTAAAATATTCTTTAAATCTTGGGACCTTGTTATTTTCCCTCCTACTATAGGTCCTATTTAATAGGTAGGGCGTCGGTTTTCCTGCGTTCTTGTACTTGTAACACTTCTGTGTCTATCTTCAACATTCCTATTTAATCTGCTATTGCCATTTCTACTTTGTGTATTCGACTGGACACGCCTGTTACCACAGAAGCGAAAAATGTGTCCCCGTTGGCCACAAAACTAACAGACTATATTTGTGTTATTTGTGTTACCTACTGTCTCACTTGTAGGATTTCTCATTTGTCTTCTTTCATCATAAGCATTTCTATTACTACCTTGTAATGTCTGTATACCCCCTCTCCTATTCCATCCAAACCTTGTTTGTCCTATCTCCATGGGCTCTTCAATCCTATCTTCTCGACTGGAACCTATTTCCCGTCCTACTCTCAATCTACATCTACATCTCAAGTTTTCCTCTTGTACTGCTATATCTACAGCTTGTGATAATCTCTCAGGATTTTCCCTCATCAGCTTAAATTTCAGTCCATCTGATTTTATACCATCTACAAAAATCCCGACCAACATCCGCTCCACCTCTTCTCCTCGTACGTTCTGTCCTAAGAATGCTTCTTCAGCCAGGTTAATCAACCTATCGCTGAACAATTGTACTGTTTCTCCAGTGTTTTGTTTGGACTGTCTTAACACCGAAAACGCATGTTGTGGGTCCGTTATTTCAGCGTACTTATGGGCTAAATCGTCCTTGAACTGCTCCCATGTCTCATCTACCCTAGCTTCTAATTTTCTTCTGATATGATCAGAAACCGGTTCTGTTGCTGCCTGATAAGCAAGTTTCATTTTCTCTTCATCTTATGCTGACACCAAATATGCATATTTCTCTATTGAAGTTATCCACTTCTTAAAATCTTTTGCCTGTCCGCTAAATTTAACAATTTCAGCTGCCATTCCTTGTTGTTTCATGACAGTGTTGAGTTTACCTATTACTGTTCCTACCCCAGTCAAAACTTGTGTCAGTGAACCTTCTTCTGCCATGCTGAAATATTTTACTATACACGTATACAAGCAAATTCACATTTATAACAATTTATCTAAATGATCTTATTAAAATCACATTAAAAAATGTTCTCATAGGAGTTATACTCTACTTAATTACCATCAAGCGTGTCTTTCCTTGATTCAAGAGAAGCGTGAATTCACGTACGTTCTTTAAAAAATTTCCTTGTTACGGTTCCTGTATAACTCAACCGTCTGGAGTTCATATTATTTAGTAGCTATCCAGACGTGACTTCAGTGATATCCTTCTTCCAGCGTCTCAGGTTTCGTTACTTTCACTCTCACTTTCAGCCCCTGGTCGGGCCCCTACCAGACTTGAAACCTTCTTTTCACCCTAACAGGGCTCTTCAAGGCGTCGTCATGAAAGTGATTCCAGCTCGATAGAACGATTTAATTTAGATCTTCTTTTCAGCAGGTCGACACCCTGTTGAAATGTTCGCTTTTGTTGAAAACATTTTGAGTTGCTGGAGTTCAAGATGAGCGAACGCAACTGTATTTTCTTCTAATTTCCAATTGAAGGAGCAATAGTGTTGATTCAAAATAATCTCTCATTTTTATTCAGGTTCTCAAAGTCAATATTAAATGAACATAACAAAAGGAAACAGCTCCTTTAAACCAATTCTCTATTGAATTCGAGTTGTTGATAGCTATCTTGAGATTTCTTTGCTAGTATGTTATTGTGTGACCTTCAACACAAGGGTACTTAACGGCTGTAAAAATGCAAGTCAAACCTCACAGCAATTCGACAAACATCACGTTGCTTTAAGTATTTCTGAAGAAAAACAGCTTGATAAAACTCCACAGTCATAGGCAATCATGTCAAGGATGGCTCCATTCAAAAATCTTGATGTGTGTAAGTTTAATTTATGTAGTCTGAAAAACGCTTAAATTTTGACTTTGATTTCAGTTATAGTTGGTCCGATTTTGAACTTTTTTTTCTTTTATTTGATGAATCTAAAATTGATTTCATACCTTTAACAAATTGGTTGGTCCACTTTAACATGCGGCATGTTGGCTTGCGTACTTCACGTTGTTCACGCAATATTCAAGTGTAAAATCGGATCCTGGTCACGGCACCATTTCTCCATCTGTAACAATGCGTGTATACAGTGGAGCAACGAGTTCTGTTGGGTTAATTCAAAACAGGTTTTATTTGCACAAGATGGTCGATACAAAATCCAAGTACAATTCAAGTATGATGTTGTCTTCTCTTCCCTCGTCCTTGGTGGTAACTAACTACCCAACAACAAGCCACGTCATGACTTGAGCATCCTTCTTACTGTTCTATATCGATGCTCAAGCGTGCTGTAGTCTTGCACCCCTAAACTAATACTAATATGATATTCATTCTGCTACATTAGACTGAGACCAAAGAGAATCTACACAGCTAAACACAAGTCTATCCCTAGGATTAATATTATTAACACTCACGATCCTGGAAAGTGCTTTGAATTTCAACAGCAACTTGAGGACGCTTTCAATGATAAATCAGAAAATTGTATAGTAAATGATAAATGGAGTAAACTTAAGGAAACTATTTATAAAACAGCGGTAGGGGTTTACGGCACTGTGGATCATAAGAGGCAGGACTGGTTTGCGGCAAACAGCCAGATACTGCAGCCCTTGATTGATAAAAAGAAGATAGCTCTCTTAAGAAACAAGGAAAGACCAACACGTAACACTCTGAGTGAGCTGAAGCAAGCAAGGAAGGATATACAAAAGGCTGCCAGGCAGTGTGTGAATGACTATTGGATCAAGTTATGTGAGTCCATTCAAATCGCAAGTGATAAGGGAAACATCAGAAGCATGTATGAAGGGATAAAGAAAGCCTGTGGTCCAATGATCAAAAGAAGTGCACCACTGAAAACCTTGACTGGAGAAATCATCACTGATAAGAAACAGCAGATGGATAGATGGGTCGAGCACTATTTAGAGCTTTACTCAAGTGAGACCAAGCTGGCGGATGATGCCCTCAACGCCATAGAGGCCCTGCCAACTCTTGACCACCTGGACACACTTCCCACTATAACAGAAGTTAAGTGTGCTATAAATGAGCTTGCATCTGGCAAGGCTCCAGGTAAGGATGGGATTCCAATAGAGGTGATCAGGAGTGGGCAAGACACCCTCGCTCTGCAGATCCACCAGCTAATAGAGCTATGCTGGCAAGAAGGACAAGTCCCACAGGATTTCAAAGATTCAAACTTCATAACGCTGTACAAGAACAAGGGAGATCTGAGCGACTGCAACAACTATAGGGGTATCTCACTTCTGTGTATTGTTGGGAAAGTATTTGCCAGAATTGTCCTGTGCAGACTTCAAGTCCTGGGAGATCAAGTCTACCCCGAATCACAGTGCGGCTTCCGTCAGAACTGGTCTACCATTGATATGATATTCTCATTGCGACAGATGCAAGAAAAATGCCGGGAACAAAATCAGCCACTGTTTATTGCCTTCATCGACCTCACAAAGGCATTCGATTTGGTCAGTCGTGAGGGTCTGTTCAAAGCACTAAAGAAGATTGGCTGTCCACCAACTCTTCTGTCCATTGTGGAATCGTTCCACACAGGCATGAAGGGTATAATCAAGTTTGATGGCTCAACTTCAGAAGAGTTTGAAATCAAGAGTGGAGTTAAGCAAGGTTGTGTACTATCCCCCACCCTCTTTGGGATATACTTTTCACTTCTACTGAAATATGCCTTTCGTGATCAGGATGACGGTATATACATTCACTCACGCTCAGATGGTGGCCTCTATAATGCTCAGAGATTGAAGGCCAAGACCAAAATTAGCAGGGTACTAATCAGAGAGTTGCTTTTTGCGGATGATGCTGCGATTACGACCCACTCTGAGGAAGAATTACAACATCTACTATCTGCATTCTCCAATGCTTGTTCTGAATTTGGTTTAACAATTAACAAAAAGAAGACACAAATTATGTCACAAGGTGCACATGGTGTACCATCAATCTTTATTGACGACGCCGAACTGGAGATAGTAGACCATTTTACATATCTTGGATCAGAGGTAAATAGCAAATTATCCCTCGATCAGGAAATCAACATCAGGATTGGCAAGGCAGCAACAACAATGAACATGTTAGCAAAAAGAGTCTGGGAGAACAGGAAGCTTACTGCCAAAAAAAAAGTCCTTGTCTACCAAGCCTGTGTCCTTAGTACTCTTCTTTATGGCAGTGAAACCTGGACAACTTACTCACGCCAAGAGAAACGTTTAAACAGCTTTCATATGCGGTGTCTGCGAAGAATACTTGGTATTAAGTGGCAAGACAAAATCACAAATACTGAAGTATTGGAAAGATCAGGTTGTGTGACGGTGTATTCCATGCTCAGTCTTCGTAGACTTAGATGGATAGGACATGTTAGGAGGATGGATGATGGTAGAATACCAAAGGACATCTTTTTTGGTGAATTACAGACGGGTAGGAGATCTCAGGGTCGGCCTCTACTACGATACAAAGATGTGTGTAAGCGGGACATGATTGATACAGGCATTGATAATGCACAATGGGAGCACGTCGCCGCTGAACGTGTTGCATGGAGGGCAACTATCAGAAATGGAATAAAGACAAAGGAGAAAATGATTGCAGATAAAGCACACACAGAGCGTGAGAGACGTAAGATGGTGCAAAATGGTGGAAATGACCATGTTTTCACATGCACCTACTGTGGGCAAACATTTGCAGCAAGAATTGGCCTTACCAGCCATGGATCGTAGTTATTGACATATGACAGTTATTAAGCCTTTTTGAAGCACAATGTACCAAACTATCGTCTGTCAAGACGGAAAGGTGCCAATGTAGACCTGCAAATCACGTTTTACATAGACGAATTAGGTGTGAAGAAAGTGAGTGAATAGACCAGTGGGCAATGGAAACTAGGCTGCTCGATCATGACTCACATGCCCATTTTTTGCATCTGTTTTAACTTTCTTGGCAAATCACAATATTATTCATGTTCACCAGGGTCCCTACTCTTCCTCTTCTTCTTTCGTTCGCTAGAAATAAGTCTATAACTGCAATGTTGTCTCTTGTATTAATTTAACTGTCTTTTTTTTTAAGTTCACTTAGCGGTCCATAGAGTTTATCTTCCACTGTCGCCTCTCTAGGCCAGAAGGTTTGCCTAGATATGTTGTATTTTGGGCAGTCTTGGAGTATGTGCTCTGCTGTCTGCGACGCCAATCCACATGTGCACATGGCTGTTTCACGAATCTTGAATTTTGTATACATATGGTTGCATAATCTATTGTGTCCTGTTGCGCAGAATAATAATTTGTTCTGGTCTGTCCATAGTGTGGTAGTCATCTTGAGCAGGTTTTAGTGGCTTTCTGACTGATTTGATCATTCTTTTCTTTTGGTGGTATGTAACAGGCACATCAGGCTGTTCTTCTATTGATCCTTCCTCAGCTATTTGAACAGTTTTGTTGTTTCCGGATACTCCACAGTGAGATGGTATCCACTGTATGGTGACCTTACACTGGCTTCCAAGTTAAGAAAGTAGTATCCGTAGTACTGGCAATTACCCAGACAGGAGCCCCTCAAGTATTGATTTTGCATCTGTTAGTAGCACCACAGGCTGTTTACCATGGGCGCCCTACTCTTCTCACAGGGCTTCTTGCTATTTTTAACTGTTCCCTAAGCTGAAAATGGCACTGAAAGGGATCCCACTTGAGTCAAGAGAAGACATTTTGAGGAAAGCAATGGCCACTAAAATGCTGACCTGTCTTCCTTGACTTGGGGACGTAAATTACAAGTACCCCTGAAGTTGGGAAAGAAAACTCACAACCTTTGGACTGTGAGGTAGGTGGCTGAACCACTTCGATACAGAGACACAATAATATGTTTAATATTGTATCCAATCATAAGTCAAAAGTAAAGGACTCCATGACTCCCAAAGAGCTCTTCCTGAAATGCTTCCAGCAATGGCAGGACCACTGGGAGAAGTGTGTACAAGGATAGTTCTAGGCTCATAACTTTGTAGACTAATATCGCCCAGTCTGCATTTATATATTTTGTAGACCAATAGGTGGTGTGGTCAATATCGCCCAGTCTGCATTTATATATTTTGTAGACCAATAGGTGGTGTGGTCAATATCGCCCAGTCTGCATTTATATATTTTGTAGACCAATAGGTGGTGTGGTCAATATCGCCCAGTCTGCATTTACTTCCAAGTCTTAGGCTTGCCAGTGTCTGTGGTGAAGGGGCAGTGAATGCATTTCACAATCCTACATACCGGGTTCAAAATCAGCTGCAGGCAGTTTGGCAGCAGAGGGCCTTGCATTAATTGTTAACAATTGTATGAGCGTCAGTCATTCAGAAAGCAATGGCAAACTACTGACTGTAAAATTGCCTAGAAAATAACAAACAACCAAACAATGCTGGGGTTGATTGCAACAGTCTGGAAAGGGCTTGCAACTAATGTTTAAAACTATTTTAGGCTCGTTCAACTTGAGAGCCGAGATCAATTTTAAAAACCTACCTTAATTCGAATTTGAACTCATGGCCAACAGGCCAGCAGGCTAGTACTTAGCCACTGTGTTACCGCAGGTTCTGTTCATTACACTGCATATGACAATTCAACTACATTTTAAAATATTGTTATTTACAGAATAAAGAGTTCTTGCTGAATCAAGCAGGTATCAAGAATGTGTCACCAGATCTACTTGTGATGGTGGTAAAGTGCTTGGATAGCCCAGACATCATCATGTCAGATCATCAAGTCATATACTCGTACCTGGATGTGCTTACACAAGCTGAATATATTGATATTACGTGGAAAGACACTGATTAACTGATTCAGCGCCAAACAAACAGTAGGTTTAGACCAAACATGGTACACAATCAAATGAACAAATATTATGTACATTTCCGTTCATTGAGCATTGAAATTGCGGAAGATGCCATGAAACAAAACATGTAACATCATTATTCTAGTATGGTGATATATCATCCTTTTGTCCAAACGGTAGGTCACATTTGGTGATATATTATCTTTTGGCACTGAACCAGTTAATACCATCTTTTAAATTCATGTTATCACTGGTTACCTAGCCAATTGATGCATTCAAACTTGTTGCATGACTAATAATAATTTTTAACTGAAAATATTTGTGATTCTTAATAATATCCCTGGCCACATATTTGTTGACTTGTGTGAAAATATGCATCATTATTATCATTCAGAGCCTTGCCAACTGGTGTGAAAGATCATGTTTCTCCGTATCTTGACATGTCTAATCATCATTATCTAGCCCTTCTATTTTGTGCAGGCACCAGTTAACTGATAAAGTGCCAAGGGATGATTAATTGTCTTCAGTGACTTCCTTATCTGCCATGGGCTTATATATCCCCAAAATATTATCATTGCATTATAATACAACATGTTTGCTACCATATTAACAACTTTTAAGACATAACTGTGATGACACAGCCCTACTTCCCATTTTCCACCTTCCATTTTTTGTTAGTTCAACCTACTTTTTTGTTTGGCACTGAATCAGTTAATGAAAGTTTGTAGTTTATTGGGAGTATATGGAGAGTCTCCGTGGCAAAGTGGTCAAGCCGTTTGACTCTGGCTCCGAAGGTTGTGGGTTCAATTCCAGGCCGCATACTTCAGTTCATGAGTGACATTTTTCGGAGACTCCTGTGGGTCATCGCTAGAGCTACGGAGTTCGTGCTTTGTGTAACGCTCTCCGTGCTGAGGAAGGATACCGAGCCATATGGGATAAAACCCGGTGCAATTAAGTCGACCCTGTCGACTTTTAAGCGATTGTTTTTTGTAGTTTATTAATAATAGTTTTAGTCATTCTCCATGTATCTAATCCATACAGTATTATTGATTTAACATTACAAATTGAATATTCTAAGTTTGGTGCTAAGTTTACCTTTGTTAACACTTCCACACATTTCCTAGTTCTATAAAAACTCATCTTGCTGTTTGTATTCTTATTTTGATATCTTCATCTGCTACCCCATCATTGTCAACATTGCTAGGTGTATGATACCATCGCTTGAAGTGAGCTTTCACCATAAAAGGTTGGGTTATCATTTGCTTGATTTATTCTCAGTATTTTGGTCTTTCTCCTGTGAATTTTTAAACTTAATTGTTGTGACCTCTCATCTAATGTGTCTAGTTTACCCTGAATCTGATTTTGTGTGTGAGACAGGAGAGCAATATCAGCTCATATAAGTCCAGGTTATTGAGCTGTTTTGTCAGAGAACGGCCATTGAATTCCATATCTGGCAGTGCTTGTTGTTGCCTTCGTAGTCCAGTCTATTGTCAGTAAGAACAACAGAGGTGACAAAAGGCATCCCTGTCTCACTCCTCTTCTTATTTCAAATACCAATTTTAGTTTCTCTCATAGAGGACTCTGCACCTCATTTCTCTGAACGTTACTTTAATTAAGTTAATGATTTTCTGTGGGATTCCATAATGCCTATTCAACAGCCAAAGAGCTATTTACCAGATATACCAAAAACTATATCAATGCTATCAAAAGCTCTTTTATATTCCACAGATCCAATATACAGTGGTGACTTACATTTCATGCTTTGCTCTATTATAACACACAGTGTAATTATCTGCTGAAAGCAATATCTATTTGGTCGAAAGCTTTACAGTTCATTCTTTAGCTGTTTGTTAATAACATCTCTTAGCTTCTCCAGAATGATCCTGCTTAATATTTTCCCAGGATCTGACAGTAACTTTATTCCTCTATAATTTTCACACTACCTTGTTTTGGCAGCTACACCTAATATCCTTCTCTACAGTCTGCTGTCATTTCTTCAGTTTTCCAGATTCTGCTAAATAATGTATTCAGTAATTCTGTTGAGGTATTAACAGATGGTTTAAACAACCTCTGCTGGGTTACCATCTGAACCATCAGCTTTCCCATGATAGCTTTACTAGTCTTTTCTTTAGATAGTTTTTTGCAGTTGATATCCAGCTCCACTTCTACAATTAGGATATTCTGCGACTGGTCTATTCAGGAATTTCTCGGAGTATTATATTTTCCTCCTATCTTCCTTGTGATCCTGTAAAGATCTCTGAGGTTTCATTTCATGACTGCTTCTTCTGTCTCTCTTGCTATGGCATCTGTATATTGTCTTTTATCCACTCCTCAACTTCTTTATTCTGCATATAGAGGGGGCCTGCGTGGTCTCGAGGTATGGTGTCTGCCTTGAGTGCTGGAGGTCTCGGGTTCATGCCCCGGTGAGGACCGGGATTTTTTCACGTGGACTTCTAGTAATAACATTTCCCCTGGTCTCTGGGTAGTGAGATTGGACGCCCATGTGTATTGTTGCGCACGCAAAAAATCCCTTGGCAGTTGGAAATCGAAAAAGAGTAGCCTAACGGCGCTGCCCGGGCAAAATTTCGAGTTAAAAATCTACCCAAAGTATTTCAGGATCTTCGCCGTGTGCTACGGAGTTCATGCACTGAGCTGAGTTTCTCCAAACTCAGGTTTGAGTTAGGAGGAGAACGGAGCACTTATGGCTTACACATCCGTTTGCCGTGATGTTGATCCATCGACTAAACTAAACTAAACTTTATTCTGCATATTTTTCTTGGACCTTGGTTTTCGTAGTTCTTGTTGTGCTATTATTTAAGTCTGCTTTTTTTGCTTTTTCTTTCTTTTATATTTTTAGGGATTTCTGCCGCTATCCAAGCTGTATGTTCATGTTCCCTTTCGCCAAGGACATGTACACATGATTCACTCCAAATGTTTTTAGCGTGTTGCCTGCAGTCTTTCATAATCGCATCGTCTGCTAACTGTTGCAGAGCCTGTTACTTACTAGAGACTGGGACCATACATTCTTCCTTTGTTTCTTGATTTTTGAGATCTCCTGCATTGTACTGATTTGAGTTTGAGTGTAACTTTACTTATCAGCAGAAAATGATCTGCGTATATGTATGAACCTCCACATGTTTATTGGTTACAATGTACATCATTAGTTACATTCCATATGGTTATTGGTTACTGTGTACATCATTATTTACTCATATTTTATTGGTTACATTGTACATCGCCGGTCTCTCTGGCCGAGGGGTTACACCACTTTCTCCGTAATCCCATTTATCACGCAGAGTCTCGTAGTGGACGAGAACTGGAAGCGGTTCGACCCCCGCTGGTGACTTACGGGATAACTGAGCCGGCCGCTCAGAAACCAATGGCAAGCTACTGAGCGTAATCTTGCCAAGAAATCAACAGACAGCTGAAAAATGCTGCTGTTGACAGCGATGTCCTGTAAAGGATATGCAAATTTAAAAAAAAAAACTATGTACATCATTAGTTACTGCATACCCCCGGGAAGGTTAACCCGGTCAACAAAGCCCGCAGAAGTCGTATATGTCAGCCTAACGGCGCAAGAACGCAGCTGTGCTGTAAACAGACACAATGCAATCACGTCCGGAAAAAAACTCCGGATGAATGCAGAAGAAGAAGAACTTACTGCATACATTTATTGGTTACTATGTACATCATTAGTTACTCCATATGTTTATTGGTTACTATATACATCATTAGTTACTCCATACATTTATTGGTTACTATGTACATCATTAGTTACTCCATACATTTATTGGTTACTCTCTACATCATTAGTTACTCCATATGTTTATTGGTTACTATTTACATCATTAGTTACTCCATACATTTCTTGGTTACTAGTTACATCATTAGTTACTCCATACATTTATTGGTTACTATGTACATCATTAGTTACTCCATATGGTTATGGGTTACTATGTACATCATTAGTTACTCCATACATTTATTGGTTACTCTCTACATCATTAGTTACTCCATATGTTTATTGGTTACTATTTACATCATTAGTTACTCCATACATTTATGGGTTACTGCGTACATCATTAGTTACTCCATGTGGTTATTGGTTACTATGTACATCATTAGTTACTCCATAGGTTTATTGGTTGCTCTGTAGATCATTACATACATTTATTGGTTACTAGTTACATCATTAGTTACTCCATACATTTATTGGTTACTAGTTACATCATTAGTTACTCCATACATTTATTGGTTACTAGTTACATCATTAGTTACTCCATACGTTTATTGGTTACTAGTTACATCATTAGTTACTCCATACATTTATTGGTTACTAGTTACATCATTAGTTACTCCATACGTTTATTGGTTACTAGTTACATCATTAGTTACTCCATAAGTTTATTGGTTACTAGTTACATCATTAGTTACTCCATACATTTATTGGTTACTAGTTACATCATTAGTTACTCCATACATTTATTGGTTACTAGTTACATCATTAGTTACTCCATACGTTTATTGGTTACTAGTTACATCATTAGTTACTCCATACGTTTATTGGTTACTAGTTACATCATTAGTTACTCCATACATTTATTGGTTACTAGTTACATCATTAGTTACTCCATACATTTATTGGTTACTAGTTATATCATTAGTTACTTCATACATTTATTGGTTACTAGTTACATCATTAGTTACTTCATACATTTATTGGTTACTAGTTACATCATTAGTTGCTTCATACATTTATTGGTTAATAGTTACATCATTAGTTGCTCCATACATTTATTGATTACTAGTTACATCATTAGTTACTCCATACATTTATTGGTTACTAGTTACATCATTAGTTACTCCATACATTTATTGGTTACTAGTTACATCATTAGTTACTCCAAACATTTATTGGTTACTAGTTACATCATTAGTTATTCCATACATTTATTGGTTACTAGTTATATCATTAGTTACACCATACATTTATTGGTTACTAGTTACATCATTAGTTACTTCATACATTTATTGGTTACTAGTTACATCATTAGTTACTTCATACATTTATTGGTTACTAGTTACATCATTAGTTGCTCCATACATTTATTGATTACTAGTTACATCATTAGTTACTCCATACATTTATTGGTTACTAGTTACATCATTAGTTACTTCATACATTTATTGGTTACTAGTTACATCATTAGTTACTCCATACATTTATTGGTTACTAGCTGACCCGGCCCGGCTTCGCCCAGTCCCTGGAGGGGATCTATCTATCTATCAGTCTGTCTGCTTGTTCGTCTGTCTGTCTGTCTGTCTGTCTGGCTGACCCGGCCCGGCTTCACCCAGTCCCTGGTGGGGAGCATCTCATTTAATTCATATACGTAGTCATATAAGCTCCCGTTCCCGACTATCTGTCTGTCTGTCTGACCCGGCTTCACCCAGTCCGTGGTGGGGAGCATCTCATTTAATTCATATAAGTAGTCATAAGCTCCCGTTCCCGACTATCTGTCTGTCTGACCCGGCCCGGCTTCACCCAGTCCCTGGTGGGGAGCATGTCATTTAATTCATATACGTAGTCATATAAGCTCCCGTTCCCGACTATCTGTCTGTCTGACCCGGCTTCACCCAGTCCCTGGTGGGGAGCATCTCATTTAATTCATATACGTAGTCATATAAGCTCCCGTTCCCGACTGTCTGTCTATCTGTCTGTCTGTCTGAGCCGGCCCGGCTTCACCCAGTCCCTGGTGGGGAGCATCTCATTTAATTCATATAAGTAGTCATATAAGCTCCCGTTCCTGACTATCTGTCTGTCTATCTATCTGACCCGGCGTGGCTTCGCCCAGCTCCTGGCGGGGAGCGTCTCATTAAATTCACACAGTAACTTAAAAGAATGTCCTTCCACACACCATCCATTATTTTTAATGAAAACTATTTTTAATCACCTACATGACTGTAGATAACTTCTTTAAGCATAAAAAGATGGGTTACAATGTTATGCATTATGCATTATTTTTATGAAAACTTTGAAAATGCCTTAAAGATTATATCATTATTTATTATAACTCATATGCCTAAAAATAACTATAGACAAAGAGTTTATAAATCTTTGGAAACGATGCAACAATATGACTATAAAGTATATAGAAATGTTATTAAAAGTTATGCCCCTTGAAATAACTTTTCTAGAGTTAAGTCCCCTTGCTATATAGAAATATATAATGAAAAATGAAATATTACATTTTAGTAAGTAAGTAGCCGAAAAAAAACTAAAAAGCTATGACAGAAAGTTGCACAGGAATGAAAGGAAAACGTGTAGAAAATTTCATCTAATTCGGATAGACCGTTCGCGAACGCATAAAGAACGGACAGAAATACATACATTGTGTTTTATATATATAGACTAGTTACATCATTAGTTACTCCATACATTTATTGGTTACTAGTTACATCATTAGTTACTCCATACATTTATTGGTTACTAGTTACATCATTAGTTACTCCATACATTTATTGGTTACTAGTTACATCATTAGTTACTCCATACATTTATTGGTTACTAGTTACATCATTGCCGGCTTCGTGGCTTAGAGGTTATGACTTTTCTCCGTAATCTCGTATACTCTCATCGGTAACGTGGTGACGGTGAGAATCAGCAGTGGTTCGAATCGCATCGGTAACTTACGGGGTATGTGAGCCGGCCGCTCAGAAAGCAATGGCAAACTACTGAGCGTAATCTTGCCAAGAAATCAACATACAGCTGAAAGATGCTGGTGTTGACAGCGATGTCCTGTAAAGGATATGCAAAAAAAAAAAAAAAGTTACATCATTAGTTACTTCAAACATTTATTGGTTACTATGTACATCATTAATTACTCCATATGGTTATTGGTTACTATGTACATCATTAGTTACTCCATATGGTTACTATGTACATCATTAGTAATCCATAACCTTATGGAGTAACTAATGATGTACATAGTAACCCATAACCATATGGAGTAACTAATGATGTACATAGTAACCCATAACCATATGGAGTAACTTATGATGTACATAGTAACCCATATCCATTTGGAGTAACTAATGATGTAAATAGTAACAAATAAATGTATTCACTCATTCATTCAGTAGCATATCCTTTGCAGAACCTAGCTCTCATAACAACCTTCTGGAAAACGTCTCGATCATAAGCAAGATGTCTTGCGTCCGATACACCCATCTGGAGATCATCCGCCACACCCTGCATCCATCTTACCTGTGGCCTCCCTCTTCCTCTCTTCCCAGGTGTATAAAAAAAATTTGTTTGCATATCCTTTACAGGACATTGCTGTCAACATCAGCATCTTTCAGCTGATTGTTGATTTCATGGCAAGATTACGCTCAGTAGTTTACCATTGCTTTCTGAGCGGCCGGCTCACATACCCCATAAGTTACCGATGCGATTTGAACCACTGCTGATTCTCACCGTCGTCACGTTACTTACGAGATTACGGAGAAAAGTCGCTAACCTCTAGGCCAGGAAGCCGGCTCCCAGGCATATACCCCTCCATTATTGTTCTCTCCAAACTAATGATGTAAATAGTAACCTCATGCTGGTCAAAACCTGCTTCTTCTGTCAGAAACCGTGCCTTCCGTCACTATTCTTTCGAATCCACTGTGATGTATATTGCCATTGTATTTCAGTCTTCAAGACATGATGCTGTTTATATGTCAGTTTTCTTTGAGGTTCAGATCTTACAGAATGTCAGTATTTTTCATCTTCATGGCCCATGAATTAAGAAAATTGTTTAGTATGTTTTATATCATGGATAATGAGTGATTGTCTGTCATCCATGTTTTTCAAAATAAAACAACAAGAATCATAATAAAAGTGTGACTGTAAACGATAAACAAAAAAAGCAAGCGTTTATATTTTCAACAATGAATTCTTTCTTTCCGCACAAGACTGGTTTTAAACATTTAATGGTGAAAGCTTCAAGAAATTTGAGTGTTCATTTATTGTCAGTTGAAAGCGCCATGGCTTTGTTGACTATAATTTAACAGATGTTGGGCGATGGAGAGAGCTAGGTTTTTATGCCTGTCAACTGCACAAGATTTCACAGGCCATTTAAAGTTTCAGTAAACAATTTTACCTTATTTGAAACAGAACTTCAAGCAAATTCATTCTTCTTCAACATCTTTCATTGCTGAATGTTTTAAAAAATATCTAAGTGCATTACACATGCCTTCACTTTGCCAGAAGTAAATCAATGACCAACAGTTGGACTGTGATCTCACATTATTAGACTAAAAAGTAAATGTCTGATGTGCATATTTATAGTACCTGGTTCACTGTCCCACTTACTTGTGACACTGTTCTAAAAGTCCAATGTCATTTTTGGAGCGCTCATGCATGAAAGAAAACTGGAACTCCTGTGCACACATTATCAGACAACAGAGAATGAGAACAAAAAGAAGATACAAATGTAAATGTAGCAGCATAACAAAACAGGAAAGCCATGTTGATGATGTATCAAAGTGGCTAGTGCGTGCCGTGGTAGCACAGTGGCAAGCACACTTGCCCGGTGGTCATATGTTCAAACCCCTAGTCAGATAAGGGATTTTAACATACTGAGATGGGTTCCAAGTTCGACCCAGCCTAAATTGTACACCAGGGGAAATCAAACGGTCAGAGTGACATTGACCACGACACCTGTTCAGTGTATTCCTCTTCTTCTTTTCTTCACTAAAAATGTTCCTCCCTGGCAGGAAATCAAACCCCAATCTCCCTCGTGACAGGCAGGAATACTTACCACTATACTAGAGGAATTTACGTTCACTGTATCACTCAATCTATTGTTACATCTTTACTGTAGTTCCACCAATTTTATTTCTCAAAAAACATCTGGACTCATCCTATTTCTCCAATATATTGACAGTTTTCATTTGTTTTCTCGAGGACTGTCTCATTCCTTTTGTTATCCGTCCATGGTATTCTTTGCTTTATAACTGGAATATAAAAATCTGGGGCTAGCACCATATACCTAATATGGCTCCAAGCTTGGAAAAGGGTGCTTTATCTTGTTGCTAAAGTGGCTAATGCAGTTAGCTATCAGCCAGGTGATTCTAGCTTCAAGTGGGAATTTTTGGCTAAAGTGGCTAATTCAGTTAGCTACCAGCCAGGTGATCCCAGCTTCAAGTGGGAATTTTTGGCTAAAGTGTCTAATGCAGTTAGCTACGAGCCAGGTGATCCCAGCTTCAAGTGGGAATTTTTGGCTAAAGTGGCTAATGCAGTTAGATATCAGCCAGGTGATCCCAGCTTCAAGTGAGAATTTTTGGCTAAAGTGGCTAATGCGGTTAGCTACCAGCCAAGTGATCCCAGCTTCAAGCAGGAATGTTTCATGAACACATAGCTCCTGGATCCACTCAGGCTGGTAACATTTTCTGAGAGGTCAGCCAGTCAGCTAGAAGATTAGAGTTTTAAAATGACCTAGGCTCCCAGGGCCCAGCCGAAGATGGCTACCAGGAAATGTATTGGGAAGTAAAGGCAGCCAGTACAATACTAACCACATCACCCGCAGAGTCCACATCACGCACAGTCTCATCACCCACAGAGTCACATCACCCACAGAGTCACATCACCCGCAATCAGATCACCCACAGAGTCACATCACCCGCAGTCACATAGCCCACAGAGTCACATCACCCGCAGAGACATCACCCGCAGTCATATCACCAACAGAGTCATATCACCCACAGTCACATCACCCGCAGAGTCACATCACCCACAGAGTCACATCACCCGCAGAGTCATCACCCACAGAGTCACATCACCCACAGAGTCACATCACCCACAGAGTCATATTGCACAGTCACATCACCCACAGAGTCACATCACCCACAGAGTCACATTGCACAGTCACATCACCCACAGAGTCACATTGCACAGTCACATCACCCACAGAGTCACATCACCCACAGAGTCATATTGCACAGTCACACCACCCACAGAGTCATATTGCACAGTCACACCACCCACAGAGTCACATCACCCACAGAGTCATATTGCACAGTCACACCACCCACAGAGTCACATCACCCACAGAGTCATATTGCACAGTCACACCACCCACACAGTCACATCACCTGCAGAGTCACATCACCCACAGAGTCATATTGCACAGTCACACCACCCACAGTCACATCAACCACACAGTCACACCACCCACAGAGTCACATCACACAGTCACATCACCCACAGAGTCACATCACCCACTGAGTGCCAATTGGTCTACACAAATATGGGTCTAATACCAGATTTTCTTTGCGCCTGAAGGTACGTGCCAGGGAATGGCAAAGTGGTTATGAACACTATTTACAACCCTGCACACCACGCTCAAAGCACAGCTGCAGGCAATTTGGAAGCAGACTGCCTTGCCTTGGTTTCCAAAAAATAGTATGAGTGCTGGTTATTCAGAAAGCACTGGCAAACTACTGACCGTAAACTTGCCAAGAAATCACAAACAGCCAAAAAATGCTGGGTTTGACTATGACGTCCTGTAAAGAATATGCAACCAGCTTTAACTGAAGGTACATACTTCACTAGCTTTTGACCAAGGGGGTCTGCTGGACAATGGCCTTATCTCTCAGTGAGTGCTGTTTAATTAAGGAATTTGGGCCTAAACACTGTGTCCCCAGCGTGCCACGATGGCAGGAAAATAAATTCTATAAAGTAAGGAATGGCGTCAAACAAAAGACTTTAAAAAACTTAAACACAACAGTACACAGTATAATGTTTTTATTTGTTAAATGTGTACATGCAGTACCAGCTGAGATCAGAAATCAGAATAAAGAAGCAAACCTCAATCATTAAGGACATTCATTACATTTCCTGTTGCGTGGTCTTTGGTAGTGGGGGAAATGGATTAAACCTGCGGAGATGTAAACAATAGAAAACCACGAAGTTCAGGGTAGCTTCACAAAATACAATACACTGTGTTTTATGACTGTGTTTTATTACTGTATTTTGTAAATGGGCGGACTGAGACGATGAGGTGCCCGGGGTGGTTAACCCGGTCAACAAACGCCTGAAGAAGTTAGATGTGTCGGCCGAAAATTGCAAATATCGTAGCTCTGATGTAAACATGCACAACGCAATTACTTCCAAAACAAACATTTCGTAGGTCAGCATGGTCAAATGGATACGAACATGTTTTCTTAAACATCCAGTGTGCTGATACTGAGGAAAGGGGTTCAACCCCTTCACCGCGGGCAGTTTAGCTAAAATGTTGACCTATCTATTGTCCTTGACTTGGGGATGTAAATTACAAGTGCTTCTGAAGTCAGAGTGGGTTTGCCTGATGACGAGAGACACTGTTAATAGGGAAAGCTAATCCACGCTCAAAATTCAATCCAGCACTACTAGAAGTAATGTGTATTGACTATGCCTGAGTTCACAGCGGGCGAGCGTAAAAGAAAAACATTTCGGACGAACAAAGAAGAAGAGTTGATCCACAACACTGAAGACCGAGATCTGTGCAGAGACATGATGCCTATGCCAGCTGGCAGGGCACATGAATATGATTTTGTAAAGCTATCCTACACTACATGTTTTTCTATTCTTTGGTTTAAAGCAGGGGTGGCCAACACGAGGCCCGCGGGCGCATTGCGGCCTGCCGGAAGTCATGTTGAGGCCTGCCGAGTGGGAAGCGATGATGTGGTTGAAGTTGTAGCATGCTTACTTTAATTAACACACACAAAATTAGGTGCGTGGCCCGGCAGGAAATATTATTTCTGAAATTTGGCCCGCCTGCTGAAAAGGCTGGCCACACCTGGTTTAGAGTGTGTTGTTATATGAAACCATCATCATTTGGTTGTTCAAAAAATTAGAATGGAAGACCAAGAGGAAGCAAATCAAACCAAATAGAAAGCATAAGAGTTCAGTGCAAAATCTGGATCGTGAGGCAAAGGGAGAGAAAAAAAAGAACATATTGCAACAAAAGGGATGAAATGTCTCCAAAGATGCTTAATTAACAAGAGGCAACAGATTTAGAAATAGTGATGTTAGGAAACAAGTTGGTACAATGTCAAGTGTTAAATTTCATCAACAGACAATAGAAGAGATCGGAAGTTGTGAAGTGTCATAATCATCCATGTCAATTGGCAAGACACTTATGATGATGAGGATAACTATTGTTAAGCTCTGACTGTAGTTTTTCCATTTGAACATTATTTCCCGCTTTTGCAAACTACTTCACTAAACAGCTCTACCTTCTACATCTTCAATACCTACAGATGGCTCAATCAATCAGTCAATCACTGTCCGTCTCTCTCTCTCACACGACAAACACAACATAGAAATATAAATCATAATGCATGCCAACAAGCATACAGCAGCAAAGACACACAACACACACAGAAAGAGAGACAGACAGAAACACACAAACAGTAAATCAAAAATCTTCAAACTACCTAACGGACATCACAAACAGTAAATCAGAGACTTTCAAACTATGTAGCAGGCATCACAAACAGTAAATCAGAGATTTTCAAGCTAAATATTGGACATTACAAACAGTAAAATTTATATTATGCAGAAATTAATTCCTCCTCCAGCGGAAATGGAACCAGCGCCACTGTGCAATGAAGCCCATGGCCTCTCCTTTATGTTGTCACAGATTCTGCTGAACACTAGAAACTTCCAGTAAAGACATCTATCACTGTTACGTGCTCACATACAAAAACAGATATCACTTACTATCACATCTTCAATTTAATATATTGACACATCTTTATATATATATATATATATAATCTAATGACAGTGTAAATATGGTTTCTGAGAAAAATGCAAAGAATACCATGGATGGGTAAAAAAAAAACCAAATAAGGCAGTCCTTTAGAAAACAAATGAAAACCGTAAATTGGTTAGAGAAATTAAACGTAGAGTCTAGATTTTTGTGAAATGATATTGGTGCAACTACAGTAAAGATATAAAAATAGAATGAGTATTACGGTGAACATAAATCTAAGTTTGATTAGTACACACAAAGGGTGTATCATACTTGACAATAGATATACCAGGTGTTTGTAAAGTCTCACTACACTTTGTATGTAGAACAAATTTGAAAAATGAAGCACATGATGTCATCAAAAATGTGCTCCAGTCCATCGTGAAGCAATGTGCAGCAAATGGCTGTCATCTGTTGGAGTAATTCTTTGCACTCCAAACAGATGGTGTTATCAACGAAAGAATGAATTTTTTCAAATTTGTTCTACATACAAAGTGTAGGGAGACTACAAATATCATGTACATCAGCTCAGTAACTTTTATATTTAAACAAAGCAGTTATAAACAATAGGTTGAAGGATTTATTGCCAGGCATAGATCACTGCATCTTGTCAGGTGCGTATTGTAGAATTATGTATCATGTCAAGTGAATGGTTTAATCATATTTTGACTGAAATACATAATACACAGTCTATGAAACTGTTTGAATGTTGAGCAATGATATCCCCATGGTACTCTCAGAGTCACTGTGGGGGATGTTTTTGTTTTTATTTTTTTCACTCCCTTGCCTTGAACTCAAGTGTAGTCCATACACGCTACTTTTAGAAATGCTGAACTGAATTTTGCGTGTGGATTAGCTTTCCCTATTAACAGTGTCCCTTGCCATCAGACGAACCCACTCCAACTTCAGAGGTACTTGTAATTTACGCCCCCAAGTCAAGGATGATAGGTCAACATTTTAGTCCAACTTTCTGGTGTAGGGGTTGAACCCCTTACCTTGGTATTAGCACACTGGATGTTTAAGAATATGTGTTCTTATCGATTCGGCCATGCTAACCTACACAATGGGGGACAAAATAATGCTCCATATCCGAATAGTATCAATGACTATGTGTGGTATGTATTTCACCAAAATGTGGTTCAACCATTCACATGATACATAATTCTCCAGTATGCACCCAACGAGATGCAGCAAAATATGCCAGGCAATAAACCATGCATACTTTTGTTTGTGGCTTCTATGTTTTAAATTCAATAAGGGAATACATTGTTTTAACTCTTAATTGAGTCGAATTGAGCTAAGAACTGACATCACCGCACTCTGGACATTCCCATACGCGCTCTGTCCTCTCTTCAACTGCCAGTGAAGGGTCACACTTACTAATCGTTCCCACCACTTTCTGATTAAAAGTTCTCCTGATCTTCCCTCTCAGTTTTGAGATTCTTCCCGTACCCCTGCCGATCCCCCACAATCTCATTCTTTCCACATACAGGTTCTCAATCTGTTCCCCCACCTTCTCCACGTGGTACCACAGGCGAACGACCACCTCTCCCTTGTACATAGGTAATCTACCACCAAGAGGTGCATTGCCTGCCAGCCTATCAGCCCGTTTTTAACTCTTGTATATTTGTATGTAGTTGTATCGGTGTCTGTCTATTGTTTATGTGCTGATGAAGGCCCTAGCCTTAACGTCCATTCTGTCACTTGTGATTGTGTTCTTGTCAAGCTGACCAATCCCTTTCTCATTTTTGTTGATTTATTGAAGACTTTATTTGGACATGTTATGAGAAATACACTTGAAAATTTAGTGACAACTGGCAAAACTTATAGGAAACAAGCAAGGGAAGGTAAAAAGACAAATGTCTGGATGGCTTGACCACATGGCAAGACATGTTTACTGGCATGGCACATGATGATGTATAACTTATGTTTGACTGTGTTAATAAATTCTATTTGTTTGCTCAATAATTCTGCCTAGACACAGCTTTATGCAATATCCTTGCAATTACACAGTACATTTTATTCATTCTACTATCAAAACACAAAAAATACACATATATAGTTATCACACGCAGATAATGCAAAGTAGTACTGTACAAAAAGTATTATGCTAACTTTGAACAGCTACTAAACATGAAAACTGCAACATATATAAAAATATTTCTATGCCCAAAAAGACTCCTTAATAAAAGTGAACATATGTGTATATCAATCGGTTATAAAAGTGAACATATGTGTATATCAATATCTGACGTTATACAATTACAGAAACATTGTCGTTTGCATGTATATATATCATTATTTCACATTATACATGCAGATAGACACACTGTGTGTGTATATCAACATTTTACATTATACATGCACATAGACAAGTATGTATTTCAAAATGTGGCGTTATACATGCAGATAGACTCACTCTATGTGCATGTATACAAAAATGTGTCATTATACATGCAGATAGACACACTATGTGTGTATGTATCAAAATTTGACATTGTACATGCAGACAGACTCTTACGCTTTGTGGATGTATACATACAAGAAAAAAAGAAAACTCCCAACCTGCAGAGTTCACAGCGACTGCACTAGCCAGGCGGCCTAAATTCATCAGGCTCAAGACTCCCGTCTACACCGCAAAGTGCTTTAGGCAGCAATTACAGGTTTAAGCATAAAATTTGACATTATACATGCAGATAGACACTTACACTTTGTGCGTGTGAATATCAAAATTAGACATTAAACATGCAGAAAGACACTTAAACTTATGTATGTGCATGCATGTGTATATGATATTTATGCTGATTAAATAGCACCAATTTTTAATAGATAACATGAACAGTTTGCAAAAATACAAATTCACGTGACAAAATAATTAGTCTAAGAAAGTATAAACATGTAGTTATAAAAGTAGTTATATATATATATATATATATATATATATATATATATATATATATATATATATATATATATATATATATATATATATATATAAAAGGTTAAGCCACATATATTTTGAGGATGTAAACAAATCCCCACTTCTGTGTCTGCACCTTGAAGTGGTAGGAGGATGTGCCTGTCCTATTCCCCCGAAGACCGATGCTAAAAGCTTTTTCTGAGGTCATATAATGAATATGTAAAAAAAAATACAAATAAATCATATAAAAGATATGTCATTTTTCTTTCATAATAAACTCACAACATATAAACAAACAAAAAACTAGCCAAATGCAATCAGACTTACAAGCTGTAAACATGCTAGGTTCTAGTAGTTTCTGAAAGATATTTAGACTATGTTTAATAAATGATTTCACATTTAAATAAGAATTAAATGCATTATGTGCTTGCTTACTATAAAGAATACATTCACATCATATTTTAATCATAGCTCATCCTTGCCAGCTTGGACTTCTAGTACAGAAGCATCGTTTATTCTTCTGCCATCTGCCTCTGGCCTTGCCATTTTTGCATCTCCTGATGAGCTCGTTTCAACAGCCTCATTCTGCACTTCTCCTTTATCAATGACGATCGAATCTTCTGTGTCAGAAATGTAGTAAGGCTCCCCGGTGTAATGTGTCGGGTACAGAAGGAAAGGCTCGGCTGATAGGCCAATTAGGTCTCTAGGAGAAAATTGTACCTTCCACTGTACTCTGTTGGGATACAAAGTAGAAGGAGAAGTGACAATTAACATCTAAGAAGTGAACTAATACACAAAATAGAAGGAAAAGTGACAATTAATATCTAAGAAGTGAACTAATACACAAAATGATGCATGTCTTGTGTTGGGATACAAAGTAGAAGGAGAAGTGACAATTAACATCTAAGAAGTGAAACTAATGCACAAAATGATGCATGTCCTGTGTTGGGATACAAAGTAGAAGGAGAAGTGACAATTAACATCTAAGAAGTGAAACTAATACACAAAATGTTGCATGTCCTGTGTTGGGATACAAAGTAGAAGGAGAAGTGACAATTAATATCTAAGAAGTGAACTAATACACAAAATGATGCATGTCCTGTGTTGGGATACAAAGTAGAAGGAGAAGTGACAATTAACATCTAAGAAGTGAAACTAATGCACAAAATGATGCATGTCCTGTGTTGGGATACAAAGTAGAAGGAGAAGTGACAATTAACATCTAAGAAGTGAAACTAATACACAAAATGTTGCATGTCCTGTGTTGGGATACAAAGTAGAAGGAGAAGTGACAATTAATATCTAAGAAGTGAACTAATACACAAAATGATGCATGTCCTGTGTTGGGATACAAAATAGAAGGAGAAGTGACAATTAACATCTAAGAAGTGAACTAATACACAAAATAGAAGGAAAAGTGACAATTAATATCTAAGAAGTGAACTAATACACAAAATGATGCATGTCCTGTGCAGATTGTTGCAATCAACCCCACACCTAGATTGATTTTCAAGTTTATGCTCAGCGCTGGCTCTGTGGCGGAGGGGTTATGGACGCAATTCGCAATACAACACACCACGTCAGAGCACAGCTGCTGGCAATTTGGCAGTAGATTGCCTATGGTGGTTTTCATACAATGATATGAGTGCTGGTTGTTCACAAGGCAATGGCAAACTGCTGAATGTAAACTTGTCAAGAAATCGCAAACAGCCAAAAAATTTGGTGTTGGCTGTGATATCCTGTTTTTTTTTTGGTGCTTGCTCGCTTTGAACTCAAGTGTAGTCCACGCACACTATTTATAGTAGTGATGAACTGAATTTTGTGTGTGGATTAGCTTTCCCTATTAACAGTGTCCCTCGCGATCAAGTGAACCCACTCCGACTTCAGAGGTGGCGTGACATCCTGTAAAGGCTTTGCACCTAACTTTTTAAAATGCATCATTTGACTAATAACAGATAAGTTTACCACATAATAACTACTGTACGTAAATCTCATGGATGGACATAAAGGGCAAAGGGAAACCACCACATTAATTTCCCAACAATAAATTAATAATTGTACAAACACAGAACTCACTCAGGATGTCTGTCAAACATGATTGGTAGGTATTCATCTACGGGCACCATTTTTGACAGTGGCTTCTGCCCCAGCAGTTTCTTAGCTCCACTGTTGGACAAGATGTAACTGACCGTCCAATAGGAATAATGCGGCCATGCTAGCAAAGAGCTGCCTTCAACCATGGACTCCAGATCTTTGCGCAAACGCTTCCTCCCCAGGTATCTGTGACAATGTTTTAATCATGTGAAACATTTAAAAGGGTATTTTTTTTCAAGCAATCATGTGGAAAACTTAGAAAGGTATCATTTTTATAAAGCAATCATGTGAAACACTTAGAAAGGTATCATATTTATAAAGCTAAGGTCAGCATGTCCAAATGGATAAGAATGTGTGTTCTTAAACATCCAGTGTGCTGATGCTGAGGTAAGGGGTTCAACCCCTACACAGGACAGCTGGACTAAAATGTTGACCTGTCGTCCTTGACTTGGGAATGTAAATTACAAGTACCTCTGAAGTTGGACTGGGTTCGCCTTAATTCGAGGGACACTGTTAATAGGGAAAGCTAATCCACATGCAAAATTCAGTCCATCACTACTAAAAGTAGTGTATATGCACTACGATTGAATTCAAAGCAAGTGAGTGCAACAAAAACATTTATAAAACAACTATGTGAAACAGAAAGGTATCATTTTTATAAAGAAATCATATAAAACACTTAGAAAGGTACCATTTTTATAAAGCAATAATGTGAAACACTTAGAAAGGTAACATTTTTATTCAAGGGGTTCAAACAGGGCAGTGAAGTGATTTCAAAACTCAGGACGACTGCTAGCTTCTCCTGCTAACCCCACTTATATATGGTGTAACCATGTTACTCCCAAAAATCAGGTGAATGGTTGGGTTTGGGTTTGAACCCCCCGCGGGCACAAAGGTGGGGAAGTAAACATTAAACATTGACATTGGCACCTTTCCGTCTTGACAGACGATAGTTTGGTACATTGTGCTTCAAAAAGGCTTAATAACTGTCATATGGCAATAACTACGATCCATGGTGGTGGCGAGTGTGGCTGGTAAGGCCAATTCTTGCTGCAAATGTTTGCCCACAGTAGGTGCATGTGAAAACATGGTCATTTCCACCATTTTGCACCATCTTACGTCTCTCACGCTCTGTGTGTGCTTTATCTGCAATCATTTTCTCCTTTGTCTTTATTCCATTTCTGATAGTTGCCCTCCATGCAATACGTTCAGCGGCGACGTGCTCCCATTGTGCATTATCAATGCCTGTATCAATCATGTCCCGCTTACACACATCTTTGTATCGTAGTAGAGGCCGACCCTGAGATCTCCTACCCGTCTGTAATTCACCAAAAAAGATGTCCTTTGGTATTCTACCATCATCCATCCTCCTAACGTGTCCTATCCATCTAAGTCTACGAAGACTGAGCATGCTCAGGAAGTAAACAATGAAAGGGTAAAATCAGATACATCCTGCCAGCAGATTCGAACAACCCTGACTGATTGCTTGAGTTACATGGAAGTACCACAGACGCTGAAATATCCATCACAGAGCCACTCCAGAGGCCATCAAAACTAAATGAGAAATAAATATGCAGATAATGATTGGCACTTAGAGAAGACAAAGGAAAGAAGTAGAAATGAAATGAAGAACTAGACATTAGGACAACTGAATGCTGTATTGCCAGTTATGACGCCCTGTGAAGAGAAGTCTTGCTGGTCAAGCATCAAAGTTCACTTATTCCTGCTGTGAGGCACCGTTGTTATTTGGAGGTATGAGTTCCAGAATCAACATCCCCTGCATCAGGACATTCTTACACATGCTTTGTCCCTCTACAGTAACCAATGACGACTTCCCATGACATGATGATAGTACCAGTGGTCATGTCATGTCATCTACTGTCTATAGTACCTTGCGGTGTAGGAAAGGGGGAGTTGTGTGCCTGAGGAATTAAGGCTGCCTAGCTAGTGCAGTCACTGCATACTGTTCAGGTTAGGGTTTTCTTTTTTCCCCCCGACAGAAAAAAAATGCACACCTTACCGAGGATTCAAACCCAGGTCTCCTGCAGAAGAGCCCGGCGTTCTTAAATGTTTGCTCTACACCTTGAGCATTGTCCAGACTCCCTACCCACTCCTGGCTGAATCAGCCTCTACAAGTGTAGGTCCTCAGTTTTGCGACACATTCCACTTAGTCCCATAGAGCCTCCACCACATCATATATCTGTCATAAAGTAGCTCGCCACCCAATGCAGCAAAAGCAGACAGCCTATCAGCTTTTTAATTTTTTCAGCTTTTTCATTATTTCACTCATGCCCTGGACAGCAAATCCATGCCATACTTTTGACCTTCATCTATTCACACGAAGCAAGTCACTCCTTGTGGCACAGACCAGCTGGGTGATAAGTTTGAATATTGTTTTTCCTCGACCTGTGCAACTCGTGAGTTGACCAACCTCATAAACTGGGTACCACATAATTATTAGTTTTGTGGGAATGATCTAAGGAGGGCAGGTGGCATGTAAGTAAACTGGCCACCTCATCTCTTACGCAGTGCCCTGGAATATACCATGGCTTAATATAGGGTGTATTTTTAGTGACTGAGCAGTGTTTGAAAATACTGCCGGTCCAAGTTTTATATTCACCCTCTGTAACTCTGTAAAAGTTCATGCAACATAATAGGTAAATACAAAACTTGGACCAGCAATATTTTCAAACACTGCAGTCATTAAAAATACACCCTGTACTTCACACTTTAACAGCAACATCTGTCATGGAACATCCTTCATTTTTTATACAAAAGACAACATAACAATGAATAATGTGATATTTGTTTCCCGTTTTTTGGTTTTAAATTTGCGCTCTATTTAATCTATTAATGTAAGGAGATATCATTGCTTCTTTTGCCTCCTTACATAATATTCTGACTTGTCTGTGAATTTCTTCATATTTGGCAGAATTATTTTTGTTAAGTCCTGTTTCCATTAGTTGTAAAATGTCTTCAGTCATCCATTTCTTACGACCCACCTTCTTTAATTTTGGAATAGTTGTTTCTGCAGCCAAACTGATTGAATTCTTCAACATTTCTCATTGATCATTCACATCCTGGAATAGGATCTCTATATCAGACAATATATCAAATCTGTTCTGTACTTCTATGCTGAATTTGTTTTGTATTTCCTTGTCAATGTACACAAATCATATTTAGTGTTTCCTGTTATATACTTGACTTTCTTTAACTTTATCCTCAATGTTCCTGTTAGTAATCTGTGGTCACTATAACAATCAGTACTGGGGACTGTTTTTGCTATTGTTAACGCATTTCTAAATCTTCTGCTAATCAGAATGTAACCAATCTGGTTTCTAATCCTGCTATCAGGACTCCTCCAAGTCCATAATCTTCTAGGGTGTTGCTTAAACCAGGTGTTTCCTACAATCATTTCCTGCTCTTTTGCCCACTCTACAAGTCTGTATCCTCTTTCATTTCTCTCTCCTAAACCATAGTTTCTTACTGTGTATCTATCACCTTGATTTCCTACTTTTGCATTGAAGTCCCCTATTATGATGTTTATTTCTGAATTTTTACATTTCTTTAAAGCAGACTCTATGTCATTATAAAATTCCTCTACATTATCTTCACTGGATTCTCCTGTTGGGGTATACACTTGAATAACATTTATGCTAAAAGGTCTGCCGCTTAATTTAACTAGTAGAAATCTGTCTGACACAGCCCATTATCCTTGAATAGATTGTGATGTTTGCCGGTCCAAGATAATTGCTACCCCCCTTTGTCGATCTTCTCCTCCAGAATAAATCATCTTAAAATCTTCATCTATCTTGATGCCTGCTCCTGTCCATCTCGTTTCGCACATCCCTAAAATATTAATTATCTCTCTTTCCATTTCTTGTTTGATGTTATCTAATTTTTCGTCGTCATTTAACGTCCTAACATTCCATGTTGCTAATTTTAATGTCTCTGTCCTTGTCTTGCGATGATCTGTCATTAGGCGAATCATAATGAACTAGGCACTTTTAAAGAAGGTAGTTTGCCATTTCTTTCCTTCATGGCAGTGACCAATCTGGCCAGGTGACCGCAGCCATTGTCCCACTAAATAGATCTTCTGCCTGCTGTCGCGAAACTTGAGACCATAACCAACAAATATCTGTTGGCTGCCCTCAAAATTTCTTCCACCACCTGCCTTCCATGGCTTCTTTTGAACATTTCCAATAAACGAATACGAAATAACACCACATAATCCACAGGAAAATACTAAAACAGCGTCTCCCGAAGAATAAACGCATCACGTCACCAATGGCAAAAAAACGTTGTTTTTACTATAATCAGATCAAGAATGATGAAGTAGATCAAGAAGAAGAAAATGATGATGAAGAAGATGATAATGAAGATTAAGAAAGAAGAGGAGAAGGAGGAAGAAGAGAAAGGGGATGAGGAGAAAGAAACAGGAGAAGAAAAATAGAAAAGGTATAATATGGTTCCTGGAAAGAAAGAAATGATGAAAGAAGACTTATGGTAACATCATATGTGAGGAAATGTAGCCTGAAGAAGACTAAATGTCATGGCAGGGGAGACCAGGCCCCAAGCCTTGGTCAGCAACTGGTCTAGGATGGAAGCTCCGACAGGCGGACAGTTAGACCATTTCTTTGCTGATCCGGCAGCTTCGGCAACTGATCTTGTTCCAGATGTACTGATGTTACCTTTCCTCTGGAGTAAACTAGTTAGGATAAGAGATTGATCATGCTCCATGGGCAACAAGTGGTCTCTACAATTCAGCCCAGGTTTTGTGCTATGTAGCAATATAACTCCACACTCTGGCTATGGGTTGTAGTTATGCCAGGTGACAGTGATCATATGTAGTTATTTCTCTTACTGTGAATAAATAGGCCAGATTGTTATGCATAAAGAAAAGAAGAGAATTTAAAAAATACAGCAAGCAAAGTAAGATCTGAAGCATGTTCTGTATCCAATGGCAACAACGTAAACGACTTACATAAGATCCCAAGCTTTAAAGGTCTGCTCCACTTCTTTCATGAGGCTCTGCAGTTTTGTACGGAAGTATGGCTCAAATCTAACATCATCTTCAAAGATTAGTATCTGTTTGTAATTTTTCGCAACAACCTGAGAATTGAAAAAAGCCTGGCATATTAGAATTAGGTGTTAAATTTGCTACTGAATGACAGACAGACAGACAGACAGACAGGCAGGCAGGCAGGCAGGCAGGCAGGCAGACAGACAGACAGACAGACAGACAGACAGACAGACAGACAGACAGACAGACAGACAGACAGACAGACCAAATGAATGAATGAATTAAAGAACAAACTTTATTTTCAAAAGGTCACAAACTGGACATGCAGGTCCTTCTTACACTTGGCCATTCCAACCATTCATATTTCACACATCAATTATAACTATCTATTAAGCATGTTACATGCAAAGTATGGCCAACTCTTTGTAAACTGGATCAACATGTAAGAAGTATGCAAATCAAGAATGCCAGTCATACAAAGAAACAGGATGTAGTAAGTTAGTGAGACTGATAAGAATGTCTGTCTCATATAGGAGGAAAGGGGAAAAAGAAAAATGAGGGGGGGGGGGGGGGGGAGAGAAGGAGCACTATGGCATATAGTAAGGCTCAGGGTTTTTGTCCAACTGAGGTGAAATAAAAATCTTAGTCATACCACCCCCCCCCCCCAAAAAAAAACACACACATAGCCATCCCACCCCAATAAAAAATCACAGCCATACCACTCCCCCACCCCTTCTCCACCATGAAGAGGTAGAGAAGCCCGCGCGTTCCATTAACTCCAAGAGCTAGCTATGTTGATCTAATGCAGCTACTGGTAGGGTCTCCCATGTCGGACAGCTCGAGGGATAGGAACCAGATGAAGAGAGACACAAACCTGCTACCTTGTAGGTAGCCTGGGGACAGGGAAAGGCTAGATAAAGCAGACCAGAAACAATGCTTGTGGAAGTCGGATGTATTGAGCCACAGGTTTGGCAAAGTAGTGCAAGGCAACTCACTTGATGATGTCACAAAATGCTGGCCCATGCACAGCATGGTGTCTGCTTGTACAAGCTCCTCTCAGCCCAGAAAAACCTGGCTGCAGACTCCAGAAATGCTACACATGCAGTCTCCTTCTTCTGCCTGGTCATCTTCCACTGGAGCATAGGCCCTCAATCAGCTCACACCAAGCCCTTTGTAGTTAGTTATCTATTGGGATATCATCCTTGCACTCCGGGCATGTCCATGGGTGCTCAGACTCTCTCTCTCTCTCTCTCTCGTTCGCTCGCTCGCACGCATGCGTACACACACACACTAACCCACGACATATGCATCAGCATCGGACGACTTATAGTACCAGTTCTGTGTTGGTTGACAAGGACCAGCATTATCCCAATGAGCCTCTCGTGTCTGCCCATGTCAAATCTTACTCCCAAGTTGTTCATTCTAGAAAACTATGTGAAGTCACTGGCATCTAAGTTCTCTGCTCTCGACATCTCTTTAAGCGCATTAACAATATCAGCATGATTCAAAGGCAGGCAATCTGCAATTTGTAGACATGTTCATAATAGGCCAGATTTTGCAGGTAAAGTTGTCTTATGGACGAGGTAGCCAGCCTGGCACAAATCTTCCTTAGTTGCCTCTTATGAAACACATGGGAGGTTACAGTGATACTATTTTTTGCTTCCATTATGGTAACGCACGGGTGACAAATGCAGTAGTAGTGACAGCTTTGTTAAGTAAGACCATGTTAAGTAAATTTATGCTAAAATGATGGGGACGTCTCTTACCTCTTCCCAGATGCGATAGTGGCTAAGGAAGCAACCAATCTCGCCCATCGTGAGTGATCTGCATACACAAATGGAGAAACACGTACTGATAATGGCAATTAAACATCAAATTATGAAATAAAACAACAAGAGGGATGAAGAAAGGCAACAAGCATAAGATCACATGATTCATAACCCTTACATGGTTGAAAGTGTTCCTACATGGCCTGAGTGGCTATCACTGCACTGTGGACAAAACCTTGGGTCATCAGTCTCCTGAAAGTTATTAATGACAACAAACAGGCATTAAGACAGCTGCTGGCCACTTTGTAATTGCCTGCCTGCTTGTTCTGTTTCACTTCTCTTCCTGTCTCTTACCTTACTGTCTATCTTATTTCTTTTTTTTTTTTGGCGTCATCTATCTCTTCCCCCTCCTTCCAAATCTCTCTCCATCACTGTATCCACAGTATATAACCCCCTGGACATTGGGTTTGTGCCTGCTGACAATGAAATTAGTCAGAACCATCAGGAAAATTGTACCAACCCAGGCCAGTCTGTATCCCTCTATATATTCATATCTGACTGCACACCTTTGGCCACACATTTCTTATTTGGCACTTTTACAGATGAATTGGACTCAACCTTTGTAGAAAAAGAGCACCTTCCAAGACCGAACTTTTGTGCCTTCTTGACAACGAAGGAGTTGTGTTTTATCATTATTATTTTATAATTTTATGTATTTTTCTTTAGATCTGTTTGTATTGTCCCGTCCCTGATGAAGATTTATATAATTGATATGTCGTTTGTTGTGTCCTAGAATGCTTATTGTTTACTTTATTATTTTATTATTATACTGTTTAAAATCAATAAACGCAACATAAACAAAATAAATAAACGCAACATTATTGCAGTTTCAATTGCAAACTTGTACCAACATTTTATTGACGATGCTGATTCGCCCACTGCAGCTGGTTCTGGTGATGCCGATCCGTAAGAGCAGGACCTCTGCAGGGTCTTCTAGCCCAAAGACCAGCGTCGTGCAGCTGGTTCCTGACCGACTGTCTGAAATTCAATGAGCTCCTGGCATTGACTGGACTGGAGGACACAGATGCAAATCGATTCCTAAGGTGACACAGCCGCCATCGGCAGCAGTTGTGATTCTGGGTCTTCCATTGCCCGTCCAGTCTGCCATTGAGCCAGTTTCTTGAAATTTCCTCCAAAGGTGACTAATGGTGCTTCTAACCACATTAAATTCTCTGGCTACTACACTTTGTGATGTCCAGCCTGTAAATGTCCAATGATGATGAGTCGTTCTGTAGTGAGATGAGCCATACTTGCGCATTGAATTTTCAGCTGAATTTATTCGAGGAGCATCAATCTTTTAAAGGGATTCAATATTATGGTCAGAGAGTTTTGTTTTCAGTAAGTTTCACACGATTATCATGAACCTGTCATGAGTTATTGTCAAAAATGTTGTTTTGACCTTGACCTCTTTCATACCTCATGAATCATGAGGTGAGTAACAATTCAGGTAACCACGAGAAGTTAATGACCAGATGGACACAGTCGATAGGTTGACTGATGTCCAATCAGTGAATATCTTTTATCAAAGTAACACCAAAATTATTGCGTGTCTTTTTTTAACAGTATATATATATATAATAGCTGACCCGGCCCGGCTTCGCCCAGTCCCTGGTGGGGAGCATCTCATTTAATTCATATAAGTAGTCATATAAGTTCTCGTTCCCGTTACCGACTATCTGTCTGTCTGTCTGTCTGTCTGTCTGACCCGGCCCGGCATCGCCCAGCTCTTGGTGAGGAGCATCTCATTTAATTCGTATAAGTAGTCACATAAGTTCCCGTTCCCGACTGTCTATCTGTCTGTCTGTCTGTCTGTCTGCCTGACCCTGCCCGGCTTCGCCCAGCCCCTGATGGGGAGCATCTCATTTAATTCATATAAGTAGTCATATAAGTTCCCGTTCCCGTCTGTCTGTCTGTCTCTCCCTCTCTGTCTGTCTGCCTGTCTGTCTAATCATTTATTGGTTGCAGTTAGAAAAACCTAGATAAACGAAGACCAACTTACAAAAAGCATTAGAAAGAGCACTTGAAAGGTCTTTACATCTTCCCCAACAATTAACTTGGGTAAATGGAGCGGCGGCAGCAGCAGCAGCAGAAGAAAGAAAAAGGAAGGGAGTAGGAGCTGGGAGGAGGAAGAGGGAGGGGAGGGGGAGGAGGGAGGGGGGGGAAGAGTGGTGGGGGAGAGGGGGATTTTACAGAATGAATAGTATCAGCTGGGTGGCAAGCATACAGCACGCTTGAGCATCAAGAAAACAGCTAGAAGGAGCTCAAGTCATGACGTGTTGTTGTGGGGGTTTGTTAGTTACACCGGGAACGAGAGAAGAGAGGCAACATCAAATCGCATTTTGTTGTGTAAAGATTTGTATCAACCATCGCAAATAAAAACCTGTTTAAAAATAATCTCTGAACTATTTGGTCCACTGTATACATGTACTGTTATAGGAGGAGGGGAAAAGGGGGGAGGAGAGGGGTAGGGGGAATAGGAGGGAGGAGGGGGATTGAGGGGAGAGAGGAGGAGGAAGGGGGGGAGGAGGAGGGGGGGAGGAGGAGGAGGAGAGGGAAGAGGAGGAGGGAGGAGGAGGGGAGAGGGGGATAAGGGAGGAGGAGGGGGGGAAAGGGGGGAGGAGGAGGAAGAGGAGGAGGAGGAGGAGGAAGACGGAGGAGGAGGAGGGGGCAGGATGGAGGAGGGAGGAGGAGGGTGGAAGAGGGAGGAGGAGAGGGGAGGAGAGGGGAGGAGGGGGAAAAGAGGGAGGAGGGGGATGAGGGTGCAGGTGGGAGGAGGAGGAGGAAGAAGAGGGGAGAGGGGGGAGAGGAGAGGGAGGAAAGATTAGGAGGAGGAGGAGGAGGAGGAGAAAGGGGAGAAGGAGGGAGGAAGGAGGAGGTGGAGGGAGGAGGTTGGGAGGAGGAGGGAGGAGTAGGGAGGAGGAAGAGGAAGGAAGAGAAAGAGGAGGGATTGAGGGAGGATTTAGGGAGAGGAGGAGAGAGAGGAGGGAGGAGAAGGAGGGGGAATTTAGGAGGGAGGAGGATTAATTTGGAGGAGGAGGGATGTGGAGGGGAGGAAGGGAGGAGGAGGTTTGGGAGAGGGAGGAGGAGGAGGAGGAAGGATTAGGATGGAGGAGAGAAGTGAGGAGGAGAGGAGGAGGAGGAGAGAGGAGGAGGAGAAAGTAAGGGGAGGAGGAGGTAGGAGGGAGGGGAAAAAAAGGAGGAGGAAAAGGGGGATGACCGTGAGGAGGGAGGAAGAGGATAGGAGAGATTTTAAAAAAGGAGGAAGGAAAGGATGGATTGGAGGAAGGTTGAAGATTTTGGGGGAGGAGGAGGAAGGGAGGAGGAAAGGAGGAGGAGGAAAGGGGAAGGGGGAAAGGGGGGAGGAGGAGGAGGGGGGGGAAGGGAGGAGGAGGATGGAGAGAGGGGGGGGGAAGAGGAAGATGTAGGAGAGGAGGAGGAGAGGAGGAGAGGAGGATTATAAGCATATGCCTGTAGATAACTGCAGCGAAAAGGTGGGTCTGTCTATCTATCTGACCCGGCGTGGCTTCGCCCAGCCCCTGGCGGGTAGCGTCTCATTAAATTCATACAACAAAATAAAGTAACTTAAAAGAATGTCCTTCCACACACCATCCATTATTTCTAATGAAAACCGTTTCTAATCACCTGCATGACTGTATAAAAAGATGAAGCATAAAAAGATGAGTTACAATGTTATGCATTATGCATTATTTTTATGAAAACTTTGAAAATGCCTTAAAGATTGTATCATTATTTATTATAACTCATATGCCGGTATATAACTATAGACAAAGAGTTTATAAATCTTTGAAAACCGTGCAACAATATGACTATAAGTTATACAGCAATGTTATTAAAAGCTATGCCCCTTGAAATAACTTTTCTAGAGTTAAGTCCCCTCGCTGTATATAAATTACAATGAAAAATGAAAAATTAAATAATAGTAAGCAGCCGATTTCACACTAAAAAATATCACAGTTGGCTGCGCTGGAATGAAAGGAAGACGTGTAGAAAATTTCATCTCAATCGGATGGGCCGTTCGCGAACGCATAAAGGACAGACATACAGACAGACAGAGATTGCCTTTTATATATAAGACTAGCTGACCCGGCCCGGCTTCGCACAGGCCCTGGAGGGGATCTATCTATCTATCAGTCTGTCTGTCTGCTTGTTTGTCTGTCTGGCTGGCTGACCCGGCCCGGCTTCACCCAGTCCCTGGTGGGGAGCATCTCATTTAATTCATATAAGTAGTCATATAAGCTCTCCCGTTCCCGACTATCTGTCTGTCTGTCTATCTGTCTGTCTGACCGGGCCCGGCTTCACCCAGTCCCTGGTGGGGAGCATGTAATTTAATTCATATAAGCAGTCAAATAAGCTTCCGTTCCCGACTATCTGTCTATCTATCTGACACGGCGTGGTTTCGCCCAGCTCCTGGCGCACAGTAACTTAAAATAATGTCCTTCCACACACCATTCAATAAAAACTGTAGAAAAAGATGGGTTATAATGTTATGCATTATGCATTATTTTTATGAAAACTTTGAAAATGCCTTAAAGATTATATCATTATTTATTATAACTTATATGCCTGAAAATAACTATAGACAAAGAGTTTAACAATAGTGCAAGTAAGTCCAACAATATGACTATAAAATATATAGAAATGTTATTAAAAGTTATGCCCCTTGAAATAACTTTTCTAGAGTGAAGTCCCCCTGCTATATAGACATTATATAATGAAAATGGAAAAGTAAATGTTATTAAATAAGTAGAAGAGTTTACATTAAGAAATTATTATAGTCGGTTGCACAGGAATGAAAGGAAGACGTGTAGAAAATTTCATCTCAATCGGATGTACCGTTATCGAACGCATCCAATACATAAATCCGCACAAACAAACATACACTCTGTTTTATAGATATAGATATATATATATATATATATAATTAATTTAAATTATAATTAATTAATTAAACTATATATATATATATATATATATATATATATATATATATATATATATATATATATATATATATATATATATATATATATATATATATATATGGGGAATTTTTCACTCTGTGATTTATGATCACCTTTATGGAGTCCGTTGTAAGATATGTACACTGTGTCCATATTTAGTATGTCTCATCTTTCACAGGAGCTGCATATACCTAACTGTTTGTGTTCATAAAAGTCTGTATCATTACCTGGTCACATTTTAATATTCCTCTCCGCAGGACACCCCACTGGGTTTCTGGGTTTGGAAGGGGGGAGTTCTGAACCACAGTTCTCGTGAAGGTGGTACTTGGGGACCCAGTCAGGATGGAAAGTCTCTAGACAAAACCTCACTCCTAAAGATGCAAGCCATTTTCAAGGGTCAAATAAACTGAAAGCAATGTACTGAACCTAAGAGTTAAACAGTTTTCCGGAAAATTCAACCACAGTAAGCAGGAAACATAAACACTGTACCTGAAACCAAGATAAAGACAATGCAACAGCAGCAGTAGTAGTAGTCATAGTAATATCAGAAGTAGTAGTAGTAGTAGGAGTAATAGTAGTGGCAGTATTAGTAGTAGGTAGCATTTATAACAGTGGTAGCGGCAGCAGTATTAGTTTAGTTTAGTCGACGGCTCAACATCACGGCACACGGGTGTAACCCATGAGTGCTCCTTTCTACTCCTAACTCAAGCCTGAGTCCAGAGAATCTCAGCTCAGTGCATGAACTCCATAGCACCGGCGAGGATCCTTAAATTACTTTGGGTAGATTTTTTTACTCGAAATTTAGCCTGGGTAGCGCCGTAAGCCTACTCTTTTCGATTTCCAACTGCCAAGGGATTATTTACGTATGCAACAATACACCCAGGCATCCAATCTCACTACCCAGAGACCAAGGGAAATTTTGTTACTAGAAGTCCACGTGAAAAAATCCCAGCCTTCACAGGGGCTTGAACCTGGGACCTCCAGCACTCGAGGTGGACATCATACCTCTAGACCACCCCAGCCAAAATTGTTGAAAGACCCCAGAATGTATGTTTGTTGGTGCAAGGCTCTTTCATCTGAAAGAGTGTAGACCGATAAAGTGAAACAACACACATAACATGGACTCCCCTTACCTTCCGTGATATGGATCAGCAAATCCAGGCAGCATTTCTACGCCAAGCCCTTCAAGTAGGAGCTATTTAGTTCTCTGTTGGAACATTTCAAAACATTATAGATATCATTGTTGTTGTCAGAGCTCTGTGACTCTTTTCACCGAACTTGTATATGTAAAGGTAAAAGTAGTCCCAGGAAATCTAATGCCATTGGAGCCTTACATATTCTGGCCACAGGAATAATGAGGAATGGTGGCTAGTTCCTCTCCTCAACTGCCTTTTATTTCAGAAAATTCTGGAAATGATCCATTACTATTCTTTGGGCACTGGGTTGGTGTCTGTTGACACTGAGATACCTTAATCGAAGGAGTTATGGATGCAATATCATAATCCTGCATACTGCGTTTGAAACACGGACTGCGGCCGATTTGGCAGCAGACTGCCATGCATTGATTTTCATAGAATAGTATTGAGTGCTGGTCATCAGAAAGCAATGGACAAACAGCCAAAAATGCTGGGGTTGACTGTGACATCCTGTAAAGGATGTGCAACTAACTTAAAATCCTGGGAGAAAACATTGTTAACCTAGGCATTGCTTGGCATATTTCACTTCATGTTGTCAGGTGTATACTGAAGAATTATATTACATAAAGTGAATCATATTGTGGCTGAAAAGCCAAACACATATAGTCACTGATACTGTTCAAATGTGAGCATGTGTTATCTCCTTGGTCATTGCAGATTCATCAATAAGTCTTTCTGTCTGCACAAAAAGGATTTTAACTATCTAATGGCAGGTCCGCCTGGCCGAATGGATATGAACGGTATTCTTAAGCATCCGGTGTGCTGATGCTGAGGTTAACAGTTCATCCCTGCCTTAAAGCTGATCCTATTATTTATTATAATCCACGTGATCAACTATAAGTCAATGTTGGCTCAACCTTAACAGGAACTCATAACTTCAATGGATTCGGACACAGGACAGCTGGAGTAAAATGTTGATCTGTTGTCCTTGACTTGGGGACGTAAATTACAAGTACCTCTGAAGGCGATGTGGGTTCGCCTGATGGCGAGGGTCACGGTTAATAGGGAAAGCTAGCCAACAACGCAAAATTCAGTCCATCACTACTACAAACATTGTGTGAATGGACTACGCTTGAGTTCAAAACGAGCGAGTGCAAAAAGAAAAAAACAACATCTAATGGCTACAACTTCAGTATATTTGAGTAGTCATTTATTGTTCACTATATAGGCTTCGTTATTTAACACTGCCAACGCTGAGGGTTCAAACTGGACTGACCACATCTCCATATGTTTTCCTACGTAATTGAAATTTGTTCTATTTAGTTGCAATGTATTAAATAATATGTACATATGTATGATGTTAATGAAAATCCTATCTCTATTGGGCTTAAGAGCTCAAACACACATATTTTTCTTCTTCTTCTGGCATTTTATCCTCCATTGAAGCACAGATCCTAACTCATGCCAAGCCATCCTACATATTGCCTTCCGGTTTCAAGATGGCGACGGACGGTCGTGTTGTTTTGTGTTCGTTAACTTTTTCGCGTAGGGGATGGATTTATTCATCTCTTGCGTGTAATTGGTGTGCCAGGATGTAAAACCAGGAGTTTCTACTCAAGATCTGCGCGGGTGCTACGGAGTTCGTGCATCGAGCGAAGCCATCCTTGAGTGAATTTTCAGCAGCGTGTGTGGTTTCCAGTCTGTGTTTACGTTTTTTCAACATGGCGGAAGAACGTGTTTTTTCCGAGCGGTCAGCAGTCAACATAACGAAGCGGCGTGGTAGCCGCGCAGGGACAAAGAAGCAAGGTAAGCGCGGTGGTTTGAGGCGTTTTAGACTCAAGTGTCACCGTCTAGGACTCAGGAATATCCGTATTCTATATTGGAACTGTGCCAGTGTAAAACAACGGGGCTCTATTTTAGAAACCCTAGTTTACAGGAACGACATTGTAGCACTCCAGGAGACGAGACTGGGCGATCAGCTACTCCGAATTGCCGGCTTCAAATGTTTCTACAACAGACGACATCTGGGAACGGCGATTCTCGTTCGCGACAGCATGGTGGCGTCAGAGCTAGACATGTCCAGTTGGGACAGTGACGATATACAAATACAGGCGTTGAGAGTTCATTCCAGTATACCATTCGTGTTGGTTAATGTTTATGCCCGCAATGCGAGTATGGACGCCCAGAAGTGGCAGTGCTTAAGTGGCATATTAGGCCACGAGAGAAATGTTATTTTCTGTGGTGACTTCAACGCTAAAGGCAGAGCATGGGGAAACACTTCCTCCAATACACAAGGGGAGGAGCTCGAGACTGCACTGGAAACCATCGACCTGGTTTGTATTAACAGTGGCTGTGTCACCAGGACAGCAAGCCGTCCAGGCGATGAGGACAGTGCTATTGATCTGGCGCTAGTTTCACCTTCACTCACTACAGTGTGTAGATGGGGTGTCCTAGGACACCATGGCAGCGACCACCACCCGTGCAGCATATTGGTGGAGAAAGGCAGAACCAGGCAGCACAAGCTAAAGGTAAAGACGTTCCAGTATGACAGTACAGGGCAAGATGTGGTGAGTAAAATAAGACGTGACAAGCGCAGAACGTTTCAGGGCAGGAAAAAAAGCTGGGAGCAGCCACCGTGGTGGAGTTTCGAGGTGGAGAAGGCTTGGGTGGATAAGCGTAGTGCTGTAAGGAGATGGCAAAATGCCAAGAAGAACAGAGCTGGTCATCCTAGTCCCTGCTTGCACTTAGAAAGAGAGATGCACACAAAAGTAAGCTATTTCAAAAAACTGGTCAAGGTGGTTAAAAGCGAAAAATGGGCAGAGGTGTGTCAAAGAGTAAGCACAGACAAGTCACTGAAATTGTTCTGGCGACTACATAAAAGCATGAGTGGTGTAGTCAAGAATAAGAGCATTTCAGACTTCCAAGGTGCTGACCTCACCTGGCAGAGGACTGACGAGGACAAGGGCAAAGCCCTCTTTGAACGCTACCTTGAGCAGAGCAACCAGACAGACATGGGAGGCCGAAATCTGGCCAAGGAGGTCACCTCAGACAGATGCAAGGCCCAGAACACTTCGGATGAAGACACAGTGACAGTGAAAGAAATCAAGGCTGTGCTTCGACGATCAAAAAACAGTGCTCCAGGTCCTGATGGCATAAGATACGACGACATAAATAGGTGTACCGACAATGAGCTAGAGAAACTAGCAGACATGTACAACAACAGTATAGGGAGTGCTAGCATCAAGGAGGAATGGTTACACAGCTATCTGATTCCCTTGCCGAAGCCTGACAAAGACCACAAAAAAATTCAGGGATATCGAATTATAACCATGCAGAATACAATAGGCAAGCTGCTGGAGAAGGTAATTGCCAGGAAAATATCAAGCCAACTAGAGAGGCAAGGTGTTTTCCCACCTACCCTGGGTGGGTACCGTCCAAAAAGAGAAACCTGGACCAATGCAGCAGTCTTTGCCCATGATGTCTATGAAGGTTTCCACTCAGGCACTGAAACCGTTGCTGCAGCGATTGATCTTGAGGACGCATACAACAGAGTACCACTGGATTTTTTAATGTTTCAGCTTCTTGAACTAAACGTAAGTCCATTCCTCCTTAGTTGGATCGCTGCAGCCCTCTACCAACGGAAAGTAGTTTTTAGATGTGGCAGTTGGACTTCGGAACCAACAACAATATATCCTGGCCTACCACAGGGATCACCATTATCTCCGGTACTGTTCAACGCCTACACAGTGAGAATCACCAGTGAGCAGATCACTGGACCTGGCAGGACATTGTCGTATGCCGATGATGTTTTAGTGTATCGTCAGGGTAAGGATAGAGAGGAGGTTGCTGTGGAACTACAAACCGAACTCAATCGCATAAGTACTTGGTGTGATGAAGCTGGGGCAATGGTCAACCCAACAAAGGCAACAGTGACTTGGTTCTCGTTGAATAATCATATTGTCAACAATCCAACACCAACTGTAATGCTGTGTTCAGAGACGGTGGAAAGAACGCAGGCAATGAATTACCTGGGGATACGGTTTGATCGAAGCCTTGCTTATAATGTGCACATAGACCAGGTGATAACAAAGGCCAAGCGGGGTTTGGCAGCGATGCGGGTGATGGCGGCAGCAAACTGTGAGCAGCGCCATCTATGTCTTCTGTACGAGGGGCTGGTCATGTCTGTTTTGGAGTATGCAATGGCAATCCTGACTCTCAGCCATAAGCAGATAGAAAGGATGGAAAGGATACAGAATGAAGCTATGCGCATTATTCTTGGATGTACAAGAGATACAGCATGCAGGGCGATGCGCTACCTTCTTGATTTTCCAACCATTGAAGAGAGAATACAAGTTTGCAGGGCACGCGCCTACCTCAGAATTAACGCAAACACACAACATCCACTGCATAGTGAAATTAGGAAGGTGAAGGGCAGCAGGTTAAAAAGAGGACGGTCGTGGATGGGTCAAGCCGAAGACATTCTTCAACAGGTGTGTTCACTTGAGGACTTAGAACCTGGCGAGGAGTGGGTGCAAGTGCCAACAGACTTCTGCACATCCTTTTCAGTTTGCATCCAACTAGATAGAAAATGCAGACAAGAAAATCCGGCTGCTGTTGAGGCTGAAGTACAAGCGTTGATTTTCGAGAATTCGCTAGACGGTGACGCGGTCATCTACACAGATGGGTCGGTCGTCCGACATGTGAGAAGCTCATGGGCCTTTACAGCTCGGGCCGGAGGGAGAATTGTGAAGGAGGACTCTGGTGCTTTCACTGAAACCACAAGTAGCCTGACCATGGAAGTCATGGCAGTAAGTAAAGCAATAACATGGCTCGAGACACAGACATTCACTAGGGCTTGTTTCCTTAGCGACTCAATGAACATGATCAAGAGGATAGAGGAGGGGTCGATCCGAAGAGAATGGTTGCTGCCTCTGAAGCGGTCTCGGCTGGCAAAGATTAGTTTCATCTTCGTGCCAGGTCATGCGGGAGTACAAGGAAATGAGCGGGCTGACAAGCTCGCAGGTGAGGCTACTGTGGAGGGCGGACGCGCCATGGACCAGGCTGACATTCTGAATGCTCTACGAGAAGTGAGACTTTTGCGAGAACCAAGTGATGACTGTGAATCTACAACAATGGCCAGACTGCGGGAGCAGCAAATTAAAAGAGGGGTGGCCAAACAAGAACACTACGCAGGAAGCCAAAGAAGATTGATAAACCAACACAGAACTGGCGTCGTTAGCCGCTACACGCTGCGGGATTTGCTGAGGAGGGGATCCGAGCACTTATGGACTGAATGGTTCGATGTGCAACGAGGATGATCTGTCGAACTAACTAACTAACTAACTAACTAACATATTGCCGCTCCCTCCATGTCCATCTCATATTATTCACCTCATTATCATCATCTCATCATGTTCCCCTTGTACCTTGTAGTGTAGAAATGAAGAATAAACAGCGCGAGAGAGTGCCAATTTATGGGTGTTATATACCGAGACCCCATGGACTCTTGTTATTCCCTCTGTCCATCGTTGACATGATCGGCCTCTTCTTCTTGTTCCATTTGGTCCATATTATTCATCTTTGTCTCTAATTGTTCATGTGTTTTTCATCTTGTAATATTTCATTTCTTCTCCCATCTGTGCTGTCTTGCCTAATTCCTACACAGCTCTAACATATAAAGATTGTAACAATTCAACAACATGAGATGACAAAAAGAGTGAAAGAAAATAATTCAAGACATGCAGACACTAACTTGCCATCAACTGCATCTACAATTTTAGCATCAATGCCCAAGTAGTCAAAGGCCTTCAGCATCCTAAGTCTTCTAGCTGGCCTTCTCTTTAGGTTAATCATGTATATCTACAGAGGAAATGGCAGATATAGTTAACATATGTTCATAACAATAATGTTACATAAACTGTTCTGTATCAAACAAATTATCATGAGTTGAACGAAGGCAGGGTTTGGATTTTAAGAACAATCCAAAAAAAAGAAAATTTTTTTTAAATGTTGCATATCCTTTACAGGACGTTGCAGTCAACACCAGCATGTGTCAGCTGCTGTTGATGTACTAGGCAAGTTTTACGTTCAGTAGTTTGCCATTGCTTTCTGAACGACCGGCTCACCGCCGTAAGTTACCAGCGCGGTGTTTGATTACATCCACTGGATAAAACAAGGTTACTTTTAGCACAGTTCACAAACTCTGTAGGACTGACAGGCATACATAGATAATTCAATAAGTACTTTGATCTCATCCACTGGATAATATGAGGGAAGGTCATTAAGTAAAAGGAATTTTATTATAAAGTGGAAGAAAAAGTATCCATCATGTGCCATAAGCGTGAGTGGTCATGATTTGCCATTTCACTCGATCACCAGAGTCCTGGATCAGCTCAGAGTTCTTGTCTCGACCATGCCACATGGTCAAGCCATCCAGGTATTTACTTCTCTGTCTTACCCTTCTTTTCTTCCTCTCAATTTTGTCAGTTGTTACCAAGTTTTCCAATTTATTTCTTCTCATAACATGTCCAACAAATGTTGACTGGCATCTAATTTCTCTAATCAGTTTATGATTTTCATTTTGTTTCTTGTAGGACTTGGTCATTGGTTTTTCTGTCTGTCCGTGGTATTCTTTGCATTCTCCTCAGAAACCACATTTCCACAGCCATCAGATGTTTTTCAGCTTGACTGCTCATTGTCCACGCTTCACATCCATATAAAAGTACAGGTTCTATGTAGCACCTCAACACTCTTTTTCTTGTAGCAATTGACATCTTTTTATTGGTGTTAACCCATTTCAAAACCTTCTGCTAATTGGGATGTAATCAATCTGGTTTCTAGTCCTGCTGTCAGAACTCCTCCATGTTCATAATCTTCTAGGTCGTTGTTTAAACCAGGTGTTTCCTACAATCATTTCCTGCTCTTCTGCCCATTCTAAAATTCTGTATCCTCTTTCATTTTGCTCTCCCAAACCATGGTTGCCGACTGTGTATCCATTGCCAAGATTTTCTACCTTTCCATTGAAGTCATTATATTTATTTCTGAATTTTTACATTTCTTCAAAACAGACTCCATGGCATTTTCAGGTGACGAGGTAATGGGAGCAATGCAAAATTAGTTTCAGGCCACATGCAATAAATTTGTAGTAGAAGGCATCAACAGGCTAGTGGGCAGGTGGACAAAGTGTGTTGCCAGGTAGGAGTTGAGAAAAAACATGCACGCAATTTCCGTTTTACAATATTGTAAAACAAAAGTTATTTGTAACATTCCTTTGACTTAATTTCTTCCCCTCGTACAAATGGTGCCAGATCCATATATTGAAAGTCTAAATGTACAAATGGTGCCAGACCCATATATTAAAAGTCCAAATGTACAAATGGTGCCAGACCCATATATTAAAAGTCCAAATGTACAAATGGTGCCAAACCCATATATTGAAAGTCCAAATGTACAAATGGTGCCAGACCCATATATTGAAAGTCCAAATGGTGCTCAGTGGGTGATGTGGTCAACAGCCCACCAGTTGCCTTTACTTCTCAAGTGATTTCCTGGTACACAAGTTAAGCTGGGTTGACCTGGCAGCCCATGCCAATTTTTAAAATCCCGTTAAGGATTCAAACCCAAATATATCGGGTCAACAGGCAAGCATCTAGTCACTATGCTAATGGGGCTCCCATACTGTATGTGTGCATCATATTAATCACAAGTTAGTTAGTTAGTTAGTTAGTCTTTCCTCTTGAGCCTAAGGCGGCGCATAGGGCAGAAGTCCTGTCTCTCCATGCTTGGAGGTTCGCTGCTACCTGTTGTAGATCTTGGATATTTACTTGGCCATTGAATGAGCCTTCTTAATGATGGTTCTACGCAGGGTCTCTCTTGGTCTTCCCCGTTTTCTTTTCCCTACTGGTGACCATATGAGGGCTTGGTAGGGGAGTCTTGACTTGTCCATTCTGAGTACATGGCCGATGTAGTTTCCAACGGCGTCTTCTTATGAAATTGGATACTGCTATCTTGCTTAGTCTCTATGTCTTATTTGCGAATTGGTTCTGAAGTCTGTCCAGTGGATTTTAGAAGTCTTCTAAGACATTTGTTCTCAAAATTGTCTAATTTTTTATCTAAAGCTACCGTTGATTTCCAACTTTCACATCCATACGTTAACACTGGAATCACACAAGAGTTGAAGATTTTAAGTTTTGTGTGTTTGCTGAGTTCACAAGTGTAATGTATTAATTCTTCTTCAGTACATCACTTTTGGGGGTGCCTTTCCCGATGGTACCAAAACATTTGGCGCAGTGGGGAAAAGAAAGAGGAGATAACAAAGAGAGGGATGAGATGGAGGGAGACAGAGAGAGGGAGATAGAGAATGGGAGAGAGGGATGAGAGAGACCTGGCAGCCCATGCCAATTTTTAAAATCCTGTTAAGGATTCAAACCCAAATATATCGGGTCAACAGGCAAGCATCTAGTCACTATGCTAACGGGGCTCCCATACTGTATGTGTGCATCATATTAATCACAAGTGTAATGTATTAATTCTTCTTCAGTACATCACTTTTGGGGGTGCCTTTCCCGATGGTACCAAAACATTTGGCGCAGTGGGGAAAAGAAAGAGGAGATAACAAAGAGAGGGATGAGATGGAGGGAGGCAGAGAGAGGGAGATAGAAAATGGGAGAGAGGGAGACAAAGAGAGGGAGATAGTGTGAGAGAGAAAGAGGGGGGGAGAGTGATAAAGAGAGGGAGAGAGAGACAGAGAGAGGGAGAGAGGGGGAGAGAAAGAGGTCATGTTCGAGTGGCTAAGAGCCTTCCCCCGACAATAAAAATAAGGACAATAAGTACCCTTACTGTCCTGGCACTTACTGTCCTGTCAGCTCTGTGGTGAAGGAGTGTTAGACACAATTTGCATACTGTGTTTGAAACACAACTGCGGGCGATTTACAGCAGGTGATTTGCAGTTCTCTTGCGGTTAAGTGAGCTAACCTCAAGAACACCTCATGTGTATAAAGACATCATCAGAGAAGAGACATCATTAAAGAAGAGACATCATTAAAGAAAAGACATCATTAGAGAAGAGAGCCATTTCTCTTTATTCTTCAATGATTCTCACTTCACGTACTCCAGTCCAGAAGTGAACTAACCTCAAGAGAACATCATGAAAATAAAGACATCATTAGAGAAGAGACATTATTAGAGAAGAGAGCTATTTATCTTCATTCTTCAATGATTCTCACTTCACATACCCGTCTAGAAGTGAACAAACCTCTAGAGAACACCATGACAACAAGTTCCTTACCTCATCAAAGCCAAGTTTGTCCTTGGGTCTCTCTGGTACATATATATGTGGTGAACTGTAGAGAGGTGGAACTTCTTGAACTGCAAAAATAACGTATTTATTCATGAACTCTAAATTCCATGAATGGAGGTCAGTGTGGCCGAATGGATAAGCCGCTCACTCTTAAACTTCCTGTGTGCTGATGCAGCAGGTTCAACGCCTACACCAGTCAGCTGGACTAAGATGTTGACTTCTCATCCTTGATTTGGGGACGTAATTTACAAGTATCTCAGAAGTCAGAGTGGGTTTGCCTAATGGCGAGGGACACTGGTAACGGGAAAAGCTCATCCATACGCAAAAATCAGTCCAGAGCATTATAAGTAGTAGCATATGCATGGACCACGCTTGAGTTCAAAGCAAGCCACTGGTGGTACAGTGGACAGTGAGCTAGCTTGCTACACACAAAAATATCCCTGGTGGTACAGTGGACAGTGAGCTAGCTTGCTACACACAAAAATATCCCTGGTGGTACAGTGGACAGTGAGCTAGCTTGCTACACACAAAAATATCCCTGGTGGTACAGTGGACAGTGAGCTAGCTTGCTACACACAAAAATATCCCTGGTGTACAGTGGACAGTGAGCTAGCTTGCTACACACACAAATATCCCTGGTGGTACAGTGGACAGTGAGCTAGCTTGCTACACACAAAAATATCCCTGGTGGTACAGTGGACAGTGAGCTAGCTTGCTACACACAAAAATATCCCTGGTGGTACAGTGGACAGTGAGCTAGCTTGCTACTCACAAAAATATCCCTGGTGGTACAGTGGACAGTGAGCTAGCTTGCTACACACAAAAATATCCCTGGTGGTACAGTGGACAGTGAGCTAGCTTGCTACACACAAAAATATCCCTGGTGGTACAGTGGACAGTGAGCTAGCTTGCTACACACAAAAATATCCCTGGTGGTACAGTGGACAGTGAGCTAGCTTGCTACACACAAAAATATCCCTGGTGGTACAGTGGACAGTGAGCTAGCTTGCTACACACAAAAATATCCCTGGTGGTACAGTGGACAGTGAGCTAGCTTGCTACACACAAAAATATCCTGGTGGTACAGTGGACAGTGAGCTAGCTTGCTACACACAAAAATATCCCTGGTGGTACAGTGGACAGTGAGCTAGCTTGCTATCACCACAGTCAATGTTCCATCCCTAAATGAGGAGGGATGTATACTGACCACAAACAGCTCTGGGGATTATCCGGTCTCATAAATTGGAAGCCAGTGATCTCACCTACGAGGGAGCTTCAAATAAGACCTTAAATGTGTGATAGAAATTACAATAACCATGCCATTGTTTTGTAACCTGTCAATATTGTTAAGGATGTCAAGAGTGTTAAGCACGTGATATCATGGTGTAGGCAAACATGGTGACATCATAAGGACAGTTTAAAGATGGCCACCCCACTTTTGATATGCATCAAAGAGGAGCAGCGTTTTGTTAACCTTTTTTTTTTATCAGTGAAGGGGTGAAATCTATAGAAATTCATCGGCGAATGAAGGTATAGTATGGTGATGCATGCCTGTCAGTTCAGCAAGTGTATGAGTGGAGTAGGAAGTTTCGAAACAGTGTGACTTCAGTGACAGAATGTTCACAACTGGGTCAGGCACACCTAGTAGTGGCCCTAAAGAATTTTTTCTACAGCATCAAGCACTTTATCAGTACTAGAAGACTTGCATTGAATGCAGTGGTGACTACTTTGAAAAATGATACATTTATTCTTTACTTTTTCAGAATATATTCACACACACACAAAACATGTAAGGTTTTCATTTGAAGCCCCTTCATATTTTCTTGGTTGATTTCTCAGTCTGGTACATGAACTGTTCTTTACTGTCAAAACAATTGAGATATCTTTTTCAACTGAGATATCTTCTTCATACACCTTTAGATGTCAACCTGAATATATTATAAACAAACAAAGCAGCAATCAACTTCAGTTTGTTGACATCTCCAAAGAGTTTCCCTTCAAATGGAGTGGGTGTAGGCCAAAGAAATGTTCTCACTTCTGCATATGGTAGTGATGTTTGCAGTATATGTGACAATACTGTTAAATATGTATGTAAAACTGTGGCATCAGTGAGAATACCATTTTATGTAAATGCAAACTCCATGGAACCAATGAGCATCAGATTATATGTATATATGAAGTCTGTGGCATCAGTGAAAATCACATTGTGGCAGTTTTGAGGATCCATATGTGAACTGCGTGGAATTGGTGAGGATCCTTTTATATGTATGTAAACTGTGGCGTCAGTGAGGATTACTATATTTGTATATGAATTCCATAGCATCAGTAAGGATCTCTATATATGTATGTGAATTCCATGGCATCAGTAATATGTATCTATATATGTTTGTGAATTCCATGCATCTGTAAGGATCTCTATATGTGTATGTGAATTCTGTGGCATTAGTGGGGATTGCTATATGTGTATGTGAATTCCCTGGCATCAGTAAGGATTCCAATATATGTATGTGAACTCCATGGCATCAGTGAAGATGCCTATGTGCATGTGAACTCCATGGTGTCTGTGAGTATCCCTACGTGAACTCCATGGCATCTGTGAGGATTCCAATAAAAGTATGTGAACTCTATGGCATCTGTGAGGATTCCAATAAAAGTATGTGAACTCCATGGCATCAGTAAGGATCCTTATGTGAACTCCATGGCATCAGTGAGGATCCCTATGTAAACTCCATGGCATTAGTGAGGATCCCTATATATGTACTCATTGGCATCAGTGAGGATTTGTTTATGTGTATGTGAACTGGATGGCACTGGTGAGGATTCCTATGTGAATATGAACTCCATGGCATCAGTGAGTATCCTTATGTGAACTCCATGGCATCTGCTAGGATTCCAATATGAGTATGTGAACTCCATGATATCAGTAAGTATCCCTATGTGAACTCCATGACATCTGTGAGTTATCCCTATGTGAACTCCATGACATCTGTGAGTTATCCCTATGTGAACTCCATGACATCTGTGAGTTATCCCTATGTGAACTCCATGACATCTGTGAGTTATCCCTATGTGAACTCCATGACATCTGTGAGTTATCCCTATGTGAACTCCATGGCATCCGTGAGGATCCCTGTATGTGTACACCAGATTCACACATGCTGTAAGTATTCTGCTGAGGATAGTCTAAATCTGAAAATTCAGTCAGGAGCAAAATCTTTACTGGCCTATGTCTTTTCTGATTTCCACTTCTAAGAGATTGTTTAACGTTAAAATAAATCATTCACATGAGACTTATAGCTTTTCCGTCAAAACAAAACTGAGATTAATTCTCCCAAACTGAGAAAGACAACCTCATGAAAATCTTGTTGATGATGTTTATAATCATGAATTGTCATCCTGTGAATCTTGTTGATGATGTTTATAATCATGAGTCGTCATCTTGCTTTCTTCTGTAGATCCTCACCATGTCCCTCCAAGTCCTCCTATACTTTGCCATCTTCTGCAGCTCCCTCCATGTCCCCCCCCCCCCCCCCCCATTTGAATGTATTTTTAAGTCCTCCCTTTATTTATTTGCCCTGTGGGGTTCCAGAAGAACTTTCTAGTTAAACTATCAACAGGGCCTCCCAGTGTGTGTCTTATCCAGTGTCAGCATCTGTTCCTCCCCTCTTCATTCCCTGGAATTTATTTAATTCTCTCCGTGAGCTCCACATTCTATCCTGCACGCTCACAAATTAATGAATGTTTGTAGTTGGTTAATAATATCATCATATTTTATTTACAATTAAAACCAGGTTAATTCATTGACTGGCAAGAATCTTGTGATATATTAGCATTTGAATGATGAAGACAAACTATAGATTGCACAATTTATTGCCTGGCATAATTCACTTGCATCTCATCTGCTACATACTGCAGACATGACACAACATAAACTAAAGTAATTAGATAAATCCTTCAAGCTGAAATCTACAATAAACGTATTCATACAGTAATCTGAATTGTACCCCATAGTTATTTTACACTATCATGTCTTTTTTCTTCTATATTAACATTATCAGGCCTATAAAACATCCTAATGTTGTCAACCTTGATTTCTCTAAAAATTAGACAGATGTAACACAGGTTTTGTTCACCGTTTTCTTCAGTGTACATATAGATGTGGCACATATTTGGTTCCCTTTTTTGTTTGTTAGTAAAACAGAAATATGTAACACATATCTGATTAACTTTTTTGTTCAAAAACAGAGGCAGCACATATTTTTGTTCATGTTCTTGTTCAGTAAACAGAAGATGTAACACATGCCTGGTTCATGTTCTTGTTCAGTAAACAGAAGATGATCTTCTTCTTCTTCTTCTTTCGTTCGCTTGAAATATGTCTATAACTGCAATGTTGTCTCTTGTATGAATTTAATTGTCTTTTTTAGTTCACACAGTGGTCCATAGAGTTTATCTTCCACTGTTGTCTCTCTAGACCAGGTTTGCCTAGATATGTTATATTTTGGGCAGTCTTGGAGTATGTGCTCTGCTGTCTGCGACGCCAATCCACATGTGCACATGGCTGATTCACCAATCTTGAATTGTGTATAAATGTGGTTGCGTAATCTATTGTGTCCTGTTCTGAGGCGCAGAATAATGACTGGTTCTGGTCTGTCCATAACGTTATAGTCATCTTGAGCAGGTTTTGGTGGCTTTCTGACTGATTTGATCATTCTTTTCTTTTGGCGGTATGTAACGGGCACATCAGGCTGTTCTTCTTTGGCTCCTTCCTTAGCCAATTGATCAGCTCTGTCAGTCTCCGGGTACTCCACAGTGGGATGGTATCCACTGTATGGTGACCTTATGCTGACTGCTAAGTTCAGAAAGTAGTGTCCTTAATACTGGCAATTTCCCAGACAGGAGCGCCTCGAGTACTGATTTTGCATCTGTCAATAGCACCACAGGTTGTGTACCATTGCTGGTATTTAGTAATTTCTCTGTTGCTATCTTGAGTGGCTCAATTTCAGCATCATAGTTATGGCAGTACTTTCCTGTCGGTACTCTGGCTGTGTCCCTAGTATTATTTGGGTATTGTATGTACACTCCCGCTCCTCCATTTCGAATAGCATTTTGTGCTGACCCATCTGTGTAGACTCGGATCCAGAGGTCCTGTGGGTATTCTTCATCAAGGAAGCTGAGAGTGGCTGTTCTGCGCTGTACACTGTTCTGTTCTTCCTTGTCTTTCCATGGAGTTCGCTCTGGAATGGTTGTTAGGGGGATACCAACTGTGGGCAGATCAGTGGTTTCCCTGCAGTCGTTTGGCTTGGTGGATAAAACTACTACTTTTCAACGCCTCATAGCTAAGTTTTCAAATCTGTTCTCTATAGGGTTGCCTGGCAAGCTGAGGAACTTTTCTGCTTGTATAGTGTTTTTGTATCTCTGCGCTCTCCTCAGTGCTTGCGTCCTCCCCATCTTCTCCATTTCCACTATAGGGTTGATCTCATCCCTCCTGTGGGTGACTCTAAGTGCTTGATTTTGCACCTTGTCCAGTTTTGTAGTATGGATTTTTATGCCGAACACCACACAGTTGACCCGTATTCCAGGTGTGGTCATATGCTCTGTTGATAAACTTTGCTAAGTATTTTCCCACTGGCTCCCCATGTGGTTCCACTTGGTTTTTCTCAAGATGGCTATTTTCCTTCTGGCTACTGCTTTGTTGATGTGCTTTATCCATGTACAGTCTGTCATCAAATGTTACTCCCAAAGGTAGTTGGTTTTTATTTCTCTTTGGGGTGTTCCATTTATCTGGATGATCCCTGCCTTTTGTTTTAAAGAGAGGGTAAGCAGAGTGGTGCTGCACTTGTCAGTGTTTATGCTGACACACCATCTATTTGCCCATGCAACAAATGTATCTACAGCTCTTTGTAGCAATCTGGTGGCCCCTGATGCATGTTCATTTTTGCCCCCATAGAACCAGGTCATCGGCGCACATTGCCACTTTAATTCCATGCGGTAGATTAGCAACAAGATCATTGATAAAGATTAGAAAAAGTGGTTTTTCCATAGGTTTGGGTTTATGTTCTTGTTCAGCAAACAGAAGATGTAATATAGGTTTGGTTCATGTTCTTGTTCAGCTAAACAGAAGATGTAATATAGGTTTGGTTCATGTTCTTGTTCAGCAAACAGAAGATGTAATATAGGTTTGGTTCATGTTCTTGTTCAGTAAACAGAAGATGTAATATAGGTTTAGTTCATGTTCTTGTTCAGTCAAACAGAAGATGTAATATAGGTTTAGGTTCATGTTCTTGTTCAGTAAACAGAAGATGTAATATAGGTTTAGGTTCATGTTCTTTTTCAGTAAACAGACAGATGTAATATAGGTTTGGTCATGTTCTTGTTCAGTAAACATAAGATGTAATATAGTATGGTTCCATGTTCTTGTTCAGCAAACAGAAGATGTAATATAGGTATGTTCATGCTTGTTCAGCAAACAGAAGATGTAAAAAGTTTAGTATGTTCTTGTTCAGCAAACAGATGTAATATAGTTTGGTTCTGTTTTTGTTCAGCAAACAAAAAAAAGGGATTTTTAATTATAGGTTTAGTTCATGTTTCTTGTTCAGTAAACAGAAGATGTAATTTAAGTTTGTTCATTTTT
>JACEFZ010001221.1:80000-154847 GCA_014155875.1 Cepaea nemoralis | reverse complement strand
ACCCACACCCCATCCCCACCCCTCCCCCAACCCACACACATTCACCCACACATCTCTCACCCACACACACTCCCCACCCATCCACCAAAACATCCCACACCCATCCCTCACCCACACACACATCCCCATACCCACAACTACCCCCACCTGCACACATCTCCCACCCACCACATATCCCCACACCCACATCTCCCCACCCACACATATACCCCCACCCATCCCATAACCCACCATCAATCATCCACCAACATATCCTCCTCCACCCACTCACCCACAGCCACCTAGACAAACACAATCCCCACCCACAAACACATCTCCCCATACACCCATACATCTCGCACGCATCCACACACAAATCCCCCACCCACCCACACACAAATCCCCCACCCACCCACACAATCCCACCCCGCCCACCCACACATCCTGAGCCCACCCACACACATCACGAATCCACCTACACACACATCCCCCCCCCCATCCCCCAACCTACTATTATGATCAAACTCCCACACTTTACACACACATACAGTGACGATTGTCGTGAGCATTGTCGCAAAATTGTATGGAGAGGGTGGAGGAGATACCCAGACAATTGAAGGAGGAACACAGAATGAACCAATTTGGCCTGTCCTTGCATCAACATCTCTCTATGAAGATGAAGGAGAAGACATGCTGAACAGGATTGTTGCACGAACTCTGTAGCTTCAGTGCCGACCCCAGGAGTCTCCTGGAAAATGCACTCGTGAACCAAAAAGGTACATCAGTCAATTCAGCAACAGCCGGTAGCCATTGTTCCGAACATGCAGGTCACTGTACAGGACAGATGTAAAAGCATTCCACGTGAATTTCACAGCTCATAGTGTCGCCCACGCACTCTAGCAGGGCGGCAGAACCATGTACTACCAGTCCAACATGAGGAAAATGCAATTGCAAACCGTAGCTACAAGCATAAACACGCTACAGGCCTTAATGGTTCAATGCCTATCGCCATGTTGGTGACCGGAAGTCCTCAGTATTAATTAACAAGACAAAATCACAAATACTGAAGTATTGGAAAGATCAGGCCGTGTGATGATTTGTTCCATGCTCAGTCTTCGTAGACTTAGATGGATAGGACACATTAGGAGGATGGATGATAGTAGAATACCAAAGGACATCTGTTTTTGGTGAATTACAGATGGGTAAGAGATCTCGGGGTCAGCCTCTACTACAATATAAAGATGTGTGTAAACAGGACATGATTGATACAAGCATTGATATTGCACATTGGGAGCAAGTCGCCGCTGAATGTTTTGCATGGAGGGCAAAGATTAGAAATGGAATAAAGACATAGGAGAAAATGATTGCAGATAGGTCATACACTGAACACATGAGACGTAAGATGGTGCGCAATTGTGGAAATGACCATGTGTTCACATGTATCCATTGTGGACGAACATTTACAGTGCGAATTGGTCTGATCAGTAACATTTGCCACCGCCATGGGTTGTAGTTATTATGCCTTTTTGTAGCACAATGTAACAAACTATCGTCTGTCAAGACAGCAAGTTGCCAATGAATGAATGACAGATCGCCCTACATAAAGAGACCGAGTCTATGGGGTAAAACCTGATGCAATAAAGTTGATCTTCTTGTCTTTTAACCTCTGTATAAGATGTGGAGAAACATGGCCGCACATGCCAGTTGGCAAGGCACTTGCTGATGATGGTACTTGTTCCGCACGCTAGCTGGAAATTGTCATTGTTGTTTAAAATGAGGACACCTGCTTATCTTGTGACATTATTTTATCTATTATTCTTTCGCTTTGTGATCCGATGAGAAAAACTGCTTATCCTGTAACATTATTTTATCTATATTTCTTTTGTCTTATGTTCCAGTGAGAAAAACTGCTTATCTTGTGACATCATTTTATCTATATTTCTTTCGTCTCATGTTCCAGTGAGAAAAACTGCTTAACTTGTGACATTATTTTATCTGTATTTCTTTTGATCCATGTTCTAATGAGAAAAACTGCTTATCTTGTGACATTATTTTATCTATATTTCTTGCTTCGTGTTCCAGGATAGATTTTCCTTTTCTGGTGCTGCTGGCCAGCGGAGGTCACTGTCTGTTAGCCGTGGCACGTGGCATTGATGACTTTTTGCTGTTGGGCTCATCACTGGACTCTGCCCCTGGCGAGGCTTATGACAAGGTATTCACATAACTGCATGAGAAGGTTTGTGTGTGGGAGAGAGGGAGAGAGAGAGAGAATGTGTGTGTTTGTGTGAGATAAAGAGACAGAGAGAAAGACTGTTTTTGTTTGACGAGAGATAGAGAGAAAATGTTTGTGGGAGACAATACGTGATTGAGTGAGAATGTGTTTGTGTGTCACAGACAGAGAGAATGCATGTTTGAGAGAGAGAGGGAGAATGTGTGTGTTTGTCAGAAAAAGAGAATGTGTGAGAGAGAACAAGAGATAGAAAATATGTGTTTGTGAAAGAAAAAGAATGTGTTAGAGAAAGAATAAGAGAGAGAGAGCAAGAAATAATGTGTTAGAGAAAGAGCGAGAGAAAGAATGTGTTAGAGAAAGAGTGAGAGAAAGAATGTGTTAAAGAAAGTGTGAGAGAAAGAATGTGTTAGAGAAAGAGCGAGAGAAAGAATGTGTTAGAGAAAGAGAGAGAGAAAAAATGTGTTAGAGAAAGAGAGAGAAAGAATGTGTTAGAGAAAGAGTGAGAGAAAAAATGTGTTAGAGAAAGAGAGAAAATATGTGTTAGAGAAAGACAGAGAGAAAGAAAGAAAGTGTTAGAGAGAATGTGGCTTTGTGTTTGTGATAGAGAGAAACAGATTATGTCTTATTTAGGTTTTGACCCTTATCTCACCTTGCATGACTGTCTAGGTAAAGGTTGATATGTGGTGGGTATAGAGCCACCATGAATGTTCATACCTCAGTTTTGATTGATGCTGCATGAACATCTTGTAAATCCTGTGAACAACTGAGCTGGGGAACTAGTCAATTAAATAATCTTGTGATTGAGCAAGAGCCTGTTTGTGAGACTGACTGACATTCAGTGAGGATACATTATGTTAACAAGTCTGAATCTGAATGCAAGAGACTGTTTGAGAGACTGACTGACATTCAGTGAGGATACATTATGTTAATGAGTCTGAATCTGAATGCAAGAGACTGTTTGAGAGACTGACTGACATTCAGTGAAAATACATTATGTTAATGAGTCTGAATCTGAATGCAAGAGACTGAGAGACTGACTGACATTCAGTGAGGATACATTATGTTAATGTGTCTGAATGCAAGAGACTTTTTGAGAGACTGACTGACATTCAGTGAGGGTACATTATGTTAACGCGTCTGAATACAAGAGACTGTTTGAGAGACTGACTGACATTCAGTGAGGGTACATTATGTTAACAAGCCTGAATGCAAGAATGGAGTCTGAGATTACAGCTGGTATGATGTATGTTGAGGTTTAGCATGAAGACTTCCAGTTTACTTGTGTGTTATTATCTGCTGTAGCATGTGTTCCAGGATCCTGTGTATAGAAGAATGTGGTAGTAGAATAAAGGAGTCATTAATTAATGTTGTTGCTCATTATTGTGGAATGCAAGATGTACCGCCAGGACATCTACAAAGACAAACAGGCAACAACATACAGTGCGGTTAGCACGGCCGAATGGATAAGAGCACTTGCTTTTATACTTCCTGTATGCTGATGCCAAGATAATGGGTTTAATCCCTACACCAGTCAGTTAGACTCAAATGGTGACTTCTTGTCCTTGACTTGGGGACGTAAATTTACCTCAGAAGTTGGAGTGGTTTCACCTGACGGTGAGGGACACTGGAAATGGGGAAAGCTAATTCCCATGCACAAATCTGTCTAGTGAACTAGAAGTAGTAGCTGGACTGCGCTTAATTTCAAAGCAAGTGAATGCAAAAAATCAACAACAAACAGTAATACTCAATATTATATGCTTAATAAGTTTAATCATCTCAACATATGTCTTGCATAGCATACATTCACGTGACAGTGTTTTTTTTTTAGAGGGAATATAACATGCTTAATGGACAATTGATGTAAGATGGAAGTGCCGAATGTAAGACAGGCCTGCGTGCTCAATTTGTGACTCTTCGTAAACAAAGTTTGTTCGTTCGTTCATTCTTTTCCAAGTAATTCATTAGTCCAGTCAATTATTCATAGCAAGGCATTTTGATTGTTAATTATGATTGCTACTTTGACCAGGGCGACAATTGGAGATCCCATGTTTACATTGCACATGTTAAAATTCCTTTGGCAGTTGTAAGTCGTTAAGGGTAAACTGTGATGGGTGGCTGCTGTGGTAAGATGGGGGGTGGGATCCCCAAACGTTAACCATACAGGATTTAGGAAATAATTCTTAGTTATGTTCACCTGGTAGACTTCTCCCGCCCATTTACTTTCCCACAATTTTAGTCTAAGATAAATATCTATCCTGGACAAGAAGCCAACAAGTCGTGTAGTAGTAAGAACAATAAGAAAGAAGATTTATTAGAGATTCTTTCTCTGGAAGCAGAAAAACTGAACAGTTACAGAAAATGGTTTCATAGGGTGAATAGGCCGGTTGGCATTTTCATCACAGGAGCCCTTGATATTGTGTGTTGATATGTCCGTGGCAATCAGTGTTAACGTTGGTATTAGTCCGAGTTCACCTGGAGGTTTTAGTCATCCTCCCCGCTAGATACTAGGCTGTTGGTAGGTGGATAGATGGATCTATCCCTTCAGTGGCTGGGGTTGTATGTCCTGGCAGATGAGGATTCTCCCAGGGGTAACCTTGGGGCACTAACTCTGAATGGTTAGGTAGCTTTAGCTTACTGGAGAACTTTGGTTATGGCTCTTCATGGCACCATCTAGGACAGTGTTTCCCAACGTGGGGCCCACGCCCCACAGGGGGGGGGGGGGGGGGGGGCAATTCGAAAATGGAAGAAATTGGCTGGATATAACAAAACGGGGAGACTTGAGACTGAAGTTAACTAAATTGGAACCTGACATAAAATCTCTTTGCAGCAAGCATCAAGCGCAAGGATCTCACTAAATTTAAATAATTACTAATAATTAAAATAATATAGAAAAATCTTTCATTACAATTATTTTGTACTTGAATTTCAGTTCTCCATTATATGTTTTGAAAATTTACTTACTGTGTTTGCTCAATAATTTCCTAGTGATTTCTTCCTAAAACCTATCGGTCCTTTTGCTAGGATCAGGTGCATTTGCTTCTCTCCCCCCAGGTATTGCGCCTGGTCTGGTCGGGGGCCGGGATGATCAAATAAACACTCATCACAATACTTCACCTTAGATGTAGGCCTGGTGGACCACTGGGCAATAGCTCACAGTGAGACTAAGGGTCCACACAAAAGAAGGGGGAGGCAGGGGAACCAGCTTGTCTGGGGTAACTGCCAAACCAAAAATTAAAATTAAAAAATTCACCCAACACAACCGACACACAGGGACGCAGGGATGCTCTGGCCCCTCTGGGAACCATGAGCCCTTCTAAAAAAAAAAAAATTCAAGTTTCTTTAGTGAAAATTTCAATTTTTTAATATTAAAAATGATGCATTTGTTGGGAAAGGGGGGGGGCATAAGACTTTTAGAAAGGCTTAGGTGGGGCATAGCACAAAAAAGGTTGGGAAACACTGGTCTAGGAAGAAAAGAGGGATCGTGGAACAAAAACAGCACAGGTGTACTCATCTATACAGACCAGAACTATGGTATTGATGGCATCACCCATCAAGTGCTGGTTGGTCTGTATAAACATTGAGGCAGCACCATATACCCAGTATTGCCCTGTGGCCTGTAAAAAATGTTGTTTATTCATACTTTTTTAAAAACTGTTTTCTCATAACTATGTCAGAACATTCCAGTCTTATTTTTCTCCCACAGACAGCTCGAGAATTGAACCTGTACAGCCTGCCACAGTTTGCTGGCATGTCTGGTGGTCAGGCAGTTGAGCTGATGGCAGAAAACGGAGACCCAACAGCGTTCCCTCTTGTACATGTCATGTCCAACCGTGCCAGCTGCAACTTCTCCTTCAGTGGTGTGAAGATCGCTGCCAGACGACAAATACTGGAGGAGTATAAAAGATTAGGTAAAATAGTGTCCATATTTGCATATTAAAAACATTGATTTCTTCTTCTTTGTTTGTCCGAATTGTTTGATTTTTTACCTAACTGCGTGTGCCTGTTTACAGCAGAGCTGCAATATTTGTGCCTTTTGGCTGACACATCCAACATCTTCGGGTGTTTGTTGACAAGTATAAGTTTCTCGGTTCTGACTGTTTGGTTTTTGTAGCTGTCATTGACCAGTTGCAACTGTAGCTTAGGGGTAGTGACCACACTTTTATAATCCTGACATCTTATGTTTGAAATCAGCAGCAGACGATGTGGAAGTAGGTGATTTGTGGTGATTTTCATGACACGAATGTTGCTCATTCAGAAAGTAATGGCAAACTACACACTAACCACATTAAAGAACCTTTTTATATACTTAACTATGCACTGGACGAACCATATTTGTATAGACCAATCAGCTCTCAGTGGGTCAGTATCATGTGGGCCACCTTCACTTCCCCAGACATGTCCTGACACCCACTGTAGACTGGGACATGTCCTGGCACCCACTGTAGGCTAGGTCCACTTGGGACATGTCCTGACACCCACTATAGGCTGGGTCCACCTGGGACATGTCCTGGCACCCACTGTAGGCTGGGTCCACCTGGGACATGTCCTGGCACCCACTGTAGGCTGGGTCCACCTGGAACATGTCCTGGCACCCACTGTAGGTTGGGTCCACCTGGGACATGTCCTGGCACCCACTGTAAGCTGGGTCCACCTGGGACATGTCCTGGCAGCCACTGTAGGCTGGGTACACCTGGGACATGTCCTGACACCCACTGTAGGCTGGGACATGTCCTGGCACCCACTGTAGGCTGGGTCCACCTGGGACATGTCCTGGCACCCACTGTAGGCTGGGACATGTCCTGACACCCACTGTAGGTTGGGTCCACATGGGACATGTCCTGGCACCCACTGTAGGTTGGGTCCACATGGGACATGTCCTGGCACCCATTGTAAGTTGGGTTCACCTGGGACATGTCCTGGCACCCACTGTAGGCTGGGTCTACCTGGGACATGTCCTGACACCCACTGTAGGCTGGGTCCACCTGGGACATGTCCTGGCACCCACTGTAGGCTGGGTCCACCTGGGACATGTCCTGACACCCACTGTAGGTTGGGTCCACATGGGACATGTCCTGGCACCCACTGTAGGTTGGGTCCACATGGGACATGTCCTGGCACCCACTGTAAGTTGGGTTCACCTGAGACATGTCCTGGCACCCACTGTAGGCTGGGACATGTCCTGACACCCACTGTAGTCTGGGTCCATCTGGGACATGTCCTGACACCCACTGTAGGCTGGGTCCACCTGGGACATGTCCTGGCACCCACTGTAGGCTGGGACATGTCCTGGCACCCACTGTAGGCTGGGTCCACCTGGCAGACCAGGTCCGTTACAAACATTTTAACCCACAGTTGCAAACTACTGAACGTCAAATTGTCTAGAACATCACAAACAGCTAAAAATGCTAGGGTTAACTGCGATGTTCTGTGAACAGATTTGCAACTAACTTTGACTAGTTGGATGTTTTGTAAGGAAAGAGCATGGCTTGCCACTTTCTGACTGATTACTTGACATTGACAGCACTTCTGCCACTGGACAGCAAATGACAGCACTTCTGTAGCTGGACAACAGATGACAGCACTTCTGCAGTTGGACAACAGATGACAGCATATCTGCTGCAAAAATTGTGTATATTGATGAATGAGTAGAACACCATTAAACAACACAAGTTGTCTTCAAAACATCAGCAAATGTTGGCTGATGAAGGAAGATACAACAGTTGTCACATTGAAGAACAATGCTAAATACGCATCTGACCACTCCGACAGCACCAGAACAAACGCCGGTGTCATGGGGTGCACAAAGGGGCAGAGTTTGTGGCTTGAGAGGCAGGGACGTGTAACAACAGGGACTTGCAAACACGCCGGGCAGTTGTTGCAGATTTGCAGGATGATCATAGAATGATTCATCTGTTATTAGAATAAACTTTATTAGAATAAACTTTATTAAAACAAACTTTATAAATACACTGGGTGCTGAGTGTTCGCCCCCTGAGGACAGGATGGCCTCTGGGCAGTCACACTTTAGCGATGTCAACAAGGAAAATGTCTGGATAAATTCACATGACAGGAGAAAAACATCCGGGAGTCATGACCCAGACGGGCCCGCCCCCTGAGAGTGTCAAGAAGGCAGGAAGGTAAAGGGGCCAAAACATTCAGCAGGGGGGACCCCTTCTGATGATCAGAAGTATATCAAACAATGTCTCTTGGGGCTACAGCCAAACTCTCACGTTGGAGTGCACATGGTAAAACAGACTTCCAACAGTCGTGGGATTTTGAATGTGCACACGGTTCCTCTGAGTCTTCTCCTTTGTCCAGAAAGAGTAGAAGTCAGGTCCACTATCCAAGGGGATAGTATGCTGTATACATTTTAGCAGAAGTTGGGAAACTGCCGGTAAGCAGACAGGGGAGAATGTTGTTTAGTGAAGCTACCAAAGACAGGGGACTTACAGGAGTTTGAAAATTCATTACAAATAATGTTACTGTCAGTTCCTGGGGAAATGTTATAAATATTATATTTATATTGTATATATTTATATTATATAAGTATTGTCAAGGTCATGAGCTGACACATGTTCTACTGTCAACCCAGGGCTGCCAAACGACGCTGTTTTACCAAACGTGGCTGACATCTGTGCCTGGTTCCAGTACAATGTTGTCTACCATCTAGGTCGACGTCTGCAGCGGGCCTTTGTGTTCGCAGAAAATCATGAGCTGATAGGAGACAGCAAGACTCTGGTACTTTCTTTATTGTTTGAACATCTTAAGAGAAATAATACGCCAAGTCAAGTCACCCCTGTTCATGAGTACTTTGCTGCGGTCTTTGATATGCACCTGTTTCATATGTAGGTGGAATTATTTTTGACAGATAAAGTAACAACATTGTGTTGTTGGCTTGAGTCATAAAACTACACCCATGCTGGCATTCTAAGTGATTCTTTGAGCATGATCCAGAAAGATGAAGCAGTTTTGTAGGCAGTCATTAGAGTGAATCCATGCAGATGTTCACAATCTGTAAAGTCACATGTATCTTTATACTAGGACATATGTGGGCAGTCAAAGGGTGGATATGCAGGATGGTACTGCCGCTTGATCAGAAGGTTAACTATTAGATCAATCCGACATTATGAACACCTTTAGAAAGGTCAGCCGAAACGAAGAAATGAATCGGCATCAATAGTCAGAATGCTGACATTCAGATTGAAGATGAGTATGGCCAGGAAGGAGCAACACAACAAGTATTCAAGGAGGCTCATAATTCATCGTTGGATGGCACAGTTGGTAGCTGAACACTGTTGGATTGATTATGGAGGAGATTGGACCACCTGGGGACATGTCCGCAGGGTAGTCATGATCATCAGAACTGAACAGGACAAAACAGACTCAATGGTTACATATACCAGACACTGAAGATGGATTCTACTACAGTGGGTACATGCAGGCAGACATCTCAGACTGCAGAACACATTCCACATCACTGTATCACATACAGCTCAGAAATGTCTGCTCTATGCCTGGGTGAAACAACTGGAAGTCTGAAGGGTCTGCAGAGGACAGTACAGTTCATTCAGAAACTGAACAATTCATTCAGAAGACAGAACAGTTAATTCAGGAGACTGCAGTTCATTCGGGAAACAAACTGCAGATAGGCTGAACAAAATAGAGTGAACAAACAGAAGAAGGATAAATATATATAAATGAATGAATTTGTGCATGAGTATATGCACGTGTTTGCATGTGTATACTTGTACATGCATGCAAGCACACCTTCACATACTTATATATTGGTTAATTTGTTAATACTTTGTTCATTAAATTGTGAGTTTTAAATGTTGAACATTTTTATCCTATCACTTTACATCTTTACAACAGTGTCTATCGAGGCTTTATTCCACCTTTACAACAGTGTCTGTTACAGCTTTACTCTATCTTTACAGTGTCTGTTACAACATTACTCTATCTTTACAACAGTGTCTATCAAGACTTTATTCCACCTTTACAGCAGTGTCTGTTACAGCTTTACTCTATCTTTACAACAGTGTCTGTTACAGCTTTACTCTATCTTTACAACAGTGTCTATCAAGGCTTTACTCTATCTTTACAACAGTGTCTATCAGCTTTACTCACCTTTACAGCAGTATCTGTTACAGCTTTACTCTATCTTTACAACAGTGTCTGTTACAGCTTTACTCTATCTTTACAACAGTGTCTGTTACAGCTTTACTTTACAGCAGTGTCTGTTACAACTTTACTCTATCTTTACAACAGTGTCTATCAAGGCTTTATTCCACCTTTACAACAGTGTCTGTTACAGCTTTACTCTATCTTTACAACAGTGTCTATCAAGACTTTAACCTTTACAGCAGTGTCCTGTTACAGCTTTACTCTATCTTACACAGTGTCCTGTTACAGCTTTACTCTATCTTTACAACAGTGTCTATCAAGACTTTATTCCACCTTTACAGCAGTGTCTGTTACAGCTTTACTCTATCTTTACAACAGTGTCTATCAAGGCTTTATTCCACCTTTACAGCAGTGTCTGTTACAGCTTTACTCTATCTTTACAACAGTGTCTATCGAGGCTTTATTCCACCTTTACAACAGTGTCTGTTACAGCTTTACTCTATCTTTACAACAGTGTCTGTTACAGCTTTACTCTATCTTTACAACAGTGTCTATCGAGGCTTTATTCCACCTTTACAACAGTGTCTGTTACAGCTTTAGTCTATCTTTACAACAGTGTCTGTTACAGCTTTACTCTATCTTTACAACAGTGTCTGTTACAGCTTTACTCTATCTTTACAACAGTGTCTATCAAGGCTTTATTCCACCTTTACAACAGTGTCTGTTACAGCTTTACTGTATCTTTACAACAGTGTCTGTTACAGCTTTACTCTATCTTTACAACAGTGTCTGTTACAGCTTTACTCTATCTTTACAACAGTGTCTATCAAGGCTTTATTCCACCTTTACAACAGTGTCTGTTACAGCTTTACTCTATCTTTACAACAGTGTCTGTTACAGCTTTACTCTATCTTTACAACAGTGTCTATCAAGGCTTTATTCCACCTTTACAACAGTATCTGTTACAGCTTTACTCTATCTTTACAACAGTATCTGTTACAGCTTTACTCTATCTTTACAACAGTGTCTGTTACAGCTTTACTCTATCTTTACAACAGTGTCTATCAAGGCTTTATTCCACCTTTACAACAGTGTCTGTTACAGCTTTACTCTATCTTTACAACAGTGTCTGTTACAGCTTTACTCTATCTTTACAGTGTTTGTTACAACATTACTCTATCTTTACAACAGAGTCTGTTATTACTTTATCTTTACAACAGTGTCTGTTATGGCTTTACTCTATCTTTACAGTGTCAATTCAGCTTTACTCTATCTTTACAACAGTCTCTGTTACAGCTTTACTCCATCTTTACAACAGTGTCTGTTACAGCTTTACTCTATCTTTACAACAGTGTCTGTTACGGTTTTACACTATCTTAACAGTACTGTCTGTTACGAGTTTATTCCATCTTTACAATGTCTGTAATGGCTTTACTCTTCATGCTTTGAATACAAGTTGAACATTCTTCTTGTGACAGGTGGTGTCTGGAGGAGTTGCCAGCAATGCGTACGTGCGAGCCAACCTGCAGCATATATGTAGCAGCTACGACTACAGTTTAGTATGTCCTCCACAGAAACTGTGCACAGACAACGGAATCATGATTGCATGGTAAGTACTGATTTGTTTACTTCACATCATCATGTGTCGTGCCGATCAGCATGGGCTGCCATGTTTCGTTATCTAACATAATCACCAGAGTCATTGATCAGCTCCGTTTGCACTCAGTCTACTGATGACGGTCTGGAGTCATCTGGTGCACATGACTATCCCTACTGGGCGAGGCTGCTCCTATGGAGCACACATTCTCTATGAACTGATGAAACATGATTTTCTTGGCATCTGTAAAGAAAAGGTAGTTTGCCATTGCTTTCTTTCTTAATGGTGACCATACTGGTCAATGACTGTAGCCATTGTCTCCAGAAAGAGATCCTCTGCCTGCTGTTGTGAAATTGGAGTCTATATTTTTATACAGACTAATCAATACTCCAGAGCTCACACAGTTGGTATATTTGTTGAGACCAATCAATACTCCAGAGCTCACACAATCGGTATATTTATACAGACCAATCAATACTCCAGAGCTCACACAGTCGGTATATTTGTACAGACCAATCAATACTCCAGAGCTCACACAGTCGGTATATTTATACAGACTAATCAATACTCCAGAGCTCACACAGTCAGTATATTTATACAGACTAATCAATACTCCAGAGCTCACACAGTCAGTATATTTATACAGACTAATCAATACTCCAGAGCTCACACAGTCGGTATATTTATACAGACTAATCAATACTCCAGAGCTCACACAGTCGGTATATTTATACAGACTAATCAATACTCCAGAGCTCACACAGTCGGTATATTTATACAGACTAATCAATACTCCAGAGCTCACACAGTCGGTATATTTGTTGAGACTAATCAATACTCCAGAGCTCACACAGTCAGTATATTTGTTGAGACTAATCAATACTCCAGAGCTCACACAGTATATTTGTTGAGACTAATCAATACTCCAGAGCTCACACAGTCTGTATATTTGTACAGACTAATCAATACTCCAGAGCTCACACAGTCGGTATATTTGTTGAGACTAATCAATACTCCAGAGCTCACACAGTCGGTATATTTGTACAGACTAATCAATACTCCAGAGTCAGGTGCTGAAGACGGAGGCAACCAGCCAAGAGGCGCACCACAGAAATCAGGATGCCACGCAATCACGCAAAATGGAATATGTCGACTACTGCTAATCGTTATGGTGCTCGCCCTGCTTTGGACCCCCAGGCAGGTGCAGTGCCGGGCCCCTATGTCTCGAAAGGGTCCAACCCCAACTACTGGAGGTCCTTCTCAGATGTCCTGTGGAGCCAGGGGACATGAGAATAGGACGACTGGCCATACTAAACGAAGACTTAAAATAATGCACTGGAATGCGGAGGGAGTCAGCAACAAAAAAATAGAATTAGAAAAAATCTTGGACCAAGAAAAGTAAGCATATGTTGCTTGCAAGAAACTCACCTCAATGAAATATAGCCTTCAAAATCAGAGGCTACCAGTGTTACCAATCTGACCGAAAGGACAGGCGAAAAGGTGGGATACTGACCCTTGTAAGAAATAACATCATGGCTTCCCAAATCAAAGTCTACATGGAAGGGGCTGAGTATCAGACACTTAAACTTAAGACAGGTAATACAGATCTACATCTGATCAATTACTACTGTCCAAGTGACCGCCCACAGGCACTGGACACTCTACCACTAAAAGAAAAAATGATTGTGTGTGGCGATTCCAACAGCCACTCGCAGAGCTGGGGCTATGATCACATGGACCAGAGAGGAGAGAGACTGGAAGACTGGCAGGATGAGAATTGATTCATGTTGATTAACAAGCCGTCCGACCCACATACTTTCTACTCGAGATCATGGCACTCTACAACTACACCTGACCTGGCTTTTCATTCACCAGACCTGGAGTGGAACATTACACGAACTGTTGGGAAACAACTTGGTGGCAGTGACCATCGGCCAGTCTTTCTAACCGTAGAAAATGAGCTTGTAAGTGAAAGCAGCACCCTCTCGAGGTGGAACTACAAGAAAGCAGACTGGGCAATGTACAAGCATCGCACCAGCATACTGGTTAGAAACCTGAACACTGAGAAAGACATAAATAAAGCAGTTGAAGAGTTTGGGAAATGCATACTACAGGCAGCGCGAGAAACAGTACCAAGAGGAGCCCGTAAACAATATAAACCCTACTGGAGTAGTGAACTGGAACAGTTGCATAATGATGTTGAAGTGTGTAGAAAGCAAGCAGAGGCCACACCCAGCCAAGAGCACCACAATAAATTCCAGCATGCAAAAGCCAAATTTCAAAGGGCCAAGCTGCAGGCTAGACGGAAAAGCTGGCAGGAGAAAACAGAGTCTCTTAACTTTGAAAGAGACACAAGGAAATTGTGGAAGCTAATAAAACAGCTTAATGACGAGGGCACAGGGAGAAACTCAAAAATTGCACTACATAAAGATGGAAAAATCTTAACAAGAAAGCAAGCAGCTGACCATTTTGCGGACTCGTTCGCACAAGATAGCAATATCAAAATTAGTCCAGAGAAACAACAAGAGATTCGAGAGAAACGACAACATACAGGACAGAAGGAAATAGTACATGAGGTTCTGGAGGCACCCATCACAATCAGCGAACTGGAGCTAGCCATATCAAAACTGAAAATGAGAAAGTCACCAGGAGCTGATGGTATCTCCAATGAAATGATCAGGAACCTAGGAACAGAGGCCAAAACAAAGCTGTTGCAGATCTTCAATAACAGCTGGACCTTAGGCAGTGTTCCACAAGCCTGGAGAGAAGCAATCATGATACCCCTCCTAAAATCAGGGAAAGATGGTTCCATTGCCTCTAGCTACAGACCAATTAGCCTCACCAGCTGTCTCTGCAAAACACTGGAGCGCATCATCAATCACAGACTGCAGTGGTACATTGAAAGTAAAAACATCCTTATGCCACAGCAGGCTGGCTTTAGGCAGTGCTACTCTACGGAAGATCAGACAACCTACCTCTCTCAAGAAATTGAGGATGCATTCCAAGAGAAGAAGCTGGTGCTTGCGGCATGGATAGATCTGAAGAAAGCCTTTGACAAAGTCTGGAAAGAAGGTCTGATGAAGAAACTGAGAAACTGCAAAGTCAATGGAAGAATGTACAAATGGGTGAAAGCATACTTGCACAACAGAAGAGCCCGAGTACAGATAGACGGACTCAAGAGCAAGAAAGTACTACTGCGTCACGGTGTCCCCCAGGGCGGAGTCTTGTCCCCCACACTTTTTCTAATCTTCATCAATGATCTTGTTGCTCACCTACCGCATGGAATTAAAGCGGCAATGTACGCCGATGACCTGGTTCTATGGAGCACAAATGAATATGCATCAGTGGCCACCAGATTGCTACAAAGAGCTGTAGATACATTTGCTGCATGGGCAAATAGATGGTGTGTCAGCATAAACACTGACAAGTGCAGCACAACCCTATTTACCCTCTCTCCAAAACAAAAGGCAGGGATCATCCAGATAAATGGAACACCCCTAAGAGAAGATAAAGAACCAACATACCTTGGAGTAACATTTGATGGCAAGCTGACATGGAGAAAGCACATCAACAAAGCAGTAGCAAAAGCCAGAAGGAAAATAGCCATCCTGAGAAAGCTAAGTGGAACCACATGGGGAGCCAGTACGAAAATACTTAGCAAAGTTTACCAACAGAGCATACGACCACACCTGGAATATGGGTCAGCTGCGTGGTGTTCAGCACCAAATACCACACTACAAGAGCTGGACAAGGTGCAAAATCAAGCACTTAGAGTCACCACAGGAGGGATGAGATCAACCCCTATAGTGGAAATGGAGAAGATGGGGAGGACACAGGCACTGAGTGAGCGCAGAGATACGAAAACGCTAATACAAGCAGAAAAGTTCCTCAGCTTGCCAGGCCACCCTATGAAGAACAGATTTGAAAACCTAGCTATGGGGCGGTTGAAAAGAAGTAGTTTTATCCACCAGGCCAAACGACTCTGCAGAGAAACCACTGATCTGCCCACAGTTGGGATCCCCCTAACAACTATTCCAGAGCGAACTCCATGGAAAGATGAGCATAGACTATCGTTACAAATCCAGACAAAAGTGAGAGGAATATTTGACAAGGAAGAACAGAACAGTGTGCAGCGCAGAACAGCCACTCTCAGCTTCCTTGATGAAGAATACCCACAGGACCTCTGGATCCGAGTCTACACAGATGGGTCAGCACAAAATGCTGTTCGAAATGGAGGAGCGGGAGTGTACATAGAATACCCAAATAATACTAGGGACACAGCCAGAGTACCGACAGGAAAGTACTGCCATAACTATGATGCCGAAATTGAGGCAATCAAGATAGCAACAGAGAAATTACTAAATAACAGCAATGGTACTCAACCTGTGGTGCTACTAACAGATGCAAAATCAGTACTCGAGGCGCTCCTCTCTGGGAAATTGCCAGTACTAAGGACACTACTTTCTGAACTTAGCAGTCAGCATAAAGTCACCATACAGTGGATACCATCCCACTGTGGAGTACCCGGAAACGACAGAGCTGATCAATTGGCTAAGGAAGGAGCCAAAGAGGAACAGCCTGATGTGCCCGTTACATACCACCAAAAGAAAAGAATGATCAAATCAGTCAGAAAGCCACCAAAACCTGCTCAAGATGACTACCACATTATGGACAGACCAGAACAAGTCATTATTCTGCGCCTCAGAACAGGACACAATAGATTACGCAACCACATGTATACAAAATTCAAGATTGGTGAAACAGCCATGTGCACATGTGGATTGGCGTCGCAGACAGCAGAGCACATACTCCAAGACTGCCCAAAATATAACATATCTAGGCAAACCTTCTGGCCTAGAGAGACGACAGTGGAAGATAAACTCTATGGACCACTGTGTGAACTGAAAAAAACAGTTCAATTCATGCAAGAGACGACATTGCAGATATAGACATATTTCAAGTGAACGAAAGAAGAAGAAGAACTCCAGAGTCACACAGTCGGTATATTTGTACAGACCAATCAATACTCCAGAGCTCACACAGTCGGTATATTTGTACAGACCAATCAATACTCCAGAGCTCACACAGTCGGTATATTTGTACAGACCAATCAATACTCCAGAGCTCACACAGTCGGTATATTTGTACAGACCAATCAATACTCCAGAGCTCACACAGTCAGTATATTTGTACAGACCAATCAATACTCCAGAGCTCACACAGTCGGTATATTTGTACAGACCAATCAATACTCCAGAGCTCACACAGTCGGTATATTTGTACAGACCAATCAATACTCCAGAGCTCACACAGTCGGTATATTTGTACAGACCAATCAATACTCCAGAGCTCACACAGTCGGTATATTTGTACAGACCAATCAATACTCCAGAGCTCACACAGTCGGTATATTTGTACAGACCAATCAATACTCCAGAGCTCACACAGTCGGTATATTTGTACAGACCAATCAATACTCCAGAGCTCACACAGTCGGTATATTTGTACAGACCAATCAATACTCCAGAGCTCACACAGTCGGTATATTTATACAGACCAATCAATACTCCAGAGCTCACACAGTCGGTATATTTTGTACAGACCAATCAATACTCCAGAGCTCACACAGTCGGTATATTTGTACAGACCAATCAATACTCCAGAGCTCACACAGTCGGTATATTTGTACAGACCAATCAATACTCCAGAGTTCATACAGTCCGGTATATTTGTACAGACCAATCAATACTCCAGAGCTCACACAGTCAGTATATTTGTACAGACCAATCAATACTCCAGAGCTCACACAGTCGGTATATTTGTTGAGACTAATCAGTACTCCAGAGCTCACACAGTCGGTATATTTGTTGAGACCAATCAGTACTCCAGAGCTCACACAATCGATATATTTGTACAGACCAATCAATACTCCAGAGCTCACACAGTCGGTATATTTGTACAGACCAATCAATACTCCAGAGCTCACACAGTCGTTATCACACCAGCTCCCTCTATTTCCTACATGCCCTGGTACCCATGTGCCCTGGGAACCTAGGTCTGTGTACAAGTATTCCTGGACGTGAATTTGACCCCATGACTACCCGGCCTGCTGCCTGGTATTCTAGCCCAAATGTCAAATTCCTATGTGTGTGTGTGTGTGTGTGTGTGTGTGCGTGCGTGCGTGCATGCATCAGTAAACCTTTGTTAGTGAGTTTGTGGTTGTTATTGAGTACATGTGTATGCGAGGAAGTGTGTATTTGTTATTGAGTGGGTGCATAACTGTGTAAGTTTGTGCAAATGATGTAAGTGTGTATGTAGGTATGTATGTGTGTGTGTTTATGAATGAAAGTGTGTATACCTGTCTCATAGCTTGGTACTATGCATTGTTTATGTTTACAACATTCATTTGACAATGTTGTTTTCCTATATCAAACATGCACAATTGATGAATGAAAGATGAGTGATTGGAAGGGCCGAATGTAGGACAGGCCTGCATGCCCAATTTGTGACTCTTTGAAAATAAAGTTTGTTTATTCATTCCACTCTGCTACGGCAACTCCCTGACTATATCCATCAACATTGGGAATCTACAGGCAGGTGCTGTGTTAGACACTGACATCTGTTCTAGGTTCTTTGGCTGCGTGATTGTGGCACTCATGTAAGACATACGACATGTGAACAATTAAACATGCTCTCATCACATTTACTTCCAGTTCCAAAATGCTGTTATACAGCCGGGGTCGCACAGTTGGGGTGAGCGCTCAGCCTTGCAAAATACTCCCTTTTATTAATGTTGCATATCCCTTACAGGACATTGCAGTCAACACCAGCATTTTTCAGTTGCTGTTGATGTACCAGGCAAGTTTTTATGTTCAGTAGTTTGCCATTGCTTTCTGAATAACCAGCTCACATAAGTTACCAGTGCGGTACGATCCGCTGCCAAATCTCGCAGCTACTGCTTTCCCCACGTGGATATACGGGTTTACGAACAATATACTCCCTAGATTTGTGTATTCATCACCTCTGGCAGCAAAAGTCCAACTTCTGGCCTTCATGTGGTGGAACTGTCTTAACTAACAGGAGAAGGGGTGATGGCGAGTCTCTGGCGCTGTAAAACCAGGCTGCTCTAGATATGTTTGTGTGTATATACATACACAGACACATGTGTACTTACATATATATCTAAACCCGTGTCAGACCCACTGTACCACATACATGCAGGCAAACATCTCAGACATCTCATTGTGCCACATACATGCAGGCAGATATCTCAGACTACAAAACACACACTATATAACTGTACCACATACATGCAGGCAAACATCTCAGACATCTCATTGTGCCACATACATGCAGGCAGATATCTCAGAACACACACTATACCATTGTACCACATACATGCAGGCAAACATCTCAGACTGCAGAACACACACTATATCACTGTACCACATACATGCAGGCAAACATCTCAGACTACAGAACACACACTATATCACTGTACCACATACATGCAGGCAAACATCTCAGACTACAGAACACACACTATATCACTGTACCACATACATGCAGGCAAACATCTCAGACTACAGAACACACACTATATCACTGTACCACATACATGCAGGCAAACATCTCAGACTACAGAACACACACTATATCACTGTACCACATACATGCAGGCAAACATCTCAGACTACAGAACACACACTATATCACTGTACCACATACATGCAGGCAAACATCTCAGACTACAGAACACACACTATATCACTGTACCACATACATGCAGGCAAACATCTCAGACTACAGAACACACACTATATCACTGTACCACATACATGCAGGCAAACATCTCAGACTACAGAACACACACTATATCACTGTACCACATACATGCAGGCAAACATCTCAGACTACAGAACACACACTATATCACTGTACCACATACATGCAGGCAAACATCTCAGACTACAGAACGCACACTACATCACTGTACCACATACATGCAGGCAAACATCTCAGACTACAGAACACACACTATATCACTGTACCACATACATGCAGGCAAACATCTCAGACTACAGAACACACACTATATCACTGTACCACATACATGCAGGCAAACATCTCAGACTGCAGAACACACACTATATCATTGTACCACATACATGCAGGCAAACATCTCAGACAGCAGAACACACACTACATCACTGTACCACATACATGCAGGCAAACATCTCAGACTACAGAACACACACTACATCACTGTACCACATACATGCAGGCAAACATCTCAGACTACAGAACACACACTACATCACTGTACCACATACATGCAAGCAAACATCTCAGACAGCAGAACACACACTATATCACTGTACCACATACATGCAGGCAAACATCTCAGACTACAGAACACACACTACATCACTGTACCACATACATGCAGTACCTTTACGGTTGCAAAGGAAGGATGCTGAAGACGGAGGCAACCAGCCATGAGGCACACCACAGAAATCGGGATGCCACGCTATCTACTCATTTGGCACCTCATCTGTCTACTCATATGTCACCTTATCTATCTACTCATCTGGCACCTAATCTGTGGCACCTAATCTGGGTTGTGTGTGCGTGGATGGGAGGTGTGTGTTTGTGAATGGGGAATGTGTTGGTGGGTGGGGATGTGTGTGAGGGATGTTTGTATGGGTGGGGAGATTGTGCGTGGTGGGGATGTGTGTGTGTGTGGGCAGGGGTGTGTTGTTAAGGGATGTGTGGCTGGGGGAATGGGTGGATGAAGGATTTGTGGTTGGGTGGAGGATGTGTGGTTGGGTAGAGGATGTCTGGGTGGGTGATTGTATATGAGTAAGGGTGTGTGGTTAAGGGATGGGTGGGTAGAGGATGTGTGGGTGGGTAGAGGATATGTGGGTGGGTGAGTGTGTGCAGGTTAGGAGATGGTGGAGGATGTTTGTAGGTGTGGGCTCGGGATCTGTGAGTGGGCTGGGGGAGATGGGAGATTATGTGGGTGAGTGCGGAATTTGTGTGTGGGTAGGTGCGGAATATGTGAATTGACGGGGAGATGTGTGTGTGGCTGAGGAATGTGTGTTTGGTTGGGTGGTTGGAGGTGTGTGTGTGGAGGAGGATATTGGGTGAGTGATTGTTGGTGGGAAATGGGACGGGTAGAGGATATGTGAGTGGGTGGGGAGATGTGTGTAGGTGGGGGATGTTTGGGTTATTGAATGTATGTGTGCTTGGGGTGTGGGTGGATGGGATGTGTGGCGGGTGAGAGGTGTGTGTGTGGGGAGATGTGTAGGTGTAGGGATGTGGTGGATGGGTGGGGGAATGTATTATATGTGTGTGTGGTTGGGTGGGGGAGTTGGAGTGATTGGGGGATGTGTGGGTGTGTGTGTGGGTGGGTGGTGGATGTGTCTCATAACATAGTAATATGCATTGTTTATGTTTACAAAATTCATGTGACAATGTTTTTTCCTATGCACTGTTGATGAAAGAAAGATGAGTGATTGGAAGGGCTGATGTAAGACGGGCCTGCGTGCCCAATTTGTTACCCTTTGAAAATAAAGTCTGTTCGTTCGTTCGTTCTGTCTACTCATATGGTACCTCATCTGGCACCTCATCTGTCTACTCATTTGTCACCTCATCTATCTACTCATATGGCACCTCATCTGTCTACTCATCTGGCACCTCATCTGTCTACTCATTTGTCACCTCATCTATCTACTCATATGTCACCTTATCTATCTACTCATCTGGCACCTCATCTGTCTACTCATATGGCACCTCATCTGTCTACTCATATGGCACCTCATCTGTCTACTCATATGGCACTTCATCTATCTACTCTACTCATTTGGCACCTCATCTGTCTACTAATCTGGCACCTCGTCTGTCTACTCTACTCATCTGGCACCTCACTGACTACTCCACTCATTTGGCACCTCAAATGTCTACTCTACTCATCTGGCACTTCATCTATCTACTCTACTCATTTGGCACCTCATCTGTCTACTCATATGGCACCTCATCTGTCTACTCATATGGCACCTCATCTGTCTACTCATATGGCACCTCATCTGTCTACTCATCTGGCACCTCATCTGTCTACTCATATGTCACCTTATCTATCTACTCATCTGGCACCTCAGCTGTCTACTCTACTCATCTGGCACTTCATCTATCTACTCTACTCATTTGGCACCTCATCTGTCTACTCATATGGCACCTCATCTGTCTACTCATATGGCACCTCATCTGTCTACTCATATGGCACCTCATCTGTCTACTCATCTGGCACCTCATCTGTCTACTCATATGTCACCTTATCTATCTACTCATCTGGCACCTCAGCTGTCTACTCTACTCATCTGGCACTTCATCTATCTACTCTACTCATTTGGCACCTCATCTGTCTACTCATCTGGCACCTCATCTGTCTACTCATATGTCACCTTATCTATCTACTCATCTGGCACCTCAGCTGTCTACTCTACTCATCTGGCACCTAATCTGTTTACTCTACTCATTTAGCACCTCACCTGTCTACTCTACTCATTTGGCACTTCACATGTCTACTCTACTCATTTGGCACCTTATCTGCCTACTCTACTCATCTGGTCTGGCACCTCATCACCTCATCTGTCTACTCCACTCATTTGGCACCTCATCTGTCTACTCCATTCATTTGGCACCTCGTCTGTCTACTCCACTCATCTGGCACCTCATCTGTCAACTCTACTCATTGGGCACCTCATCTGTCTACTCTACTCATTTGCCCTCCTCCCCCCATCTACCTTCTCTACTCATCATCTGGCACATCATCTGTCTACTCATCTGGCACCTAATCTGTCTACTCATATGGCACCTCGTCTGTATACTCATCTGGCACCTCATCTGTCTACTCATATGGCACCTCATCTGTATACTCATCTGGCACCTCATCTGTCTACTCATATGTCACCTGATCTATCTACTCATTTGGCACCTCATCTGTCTACTCATCTGGTACCTCACTGTCTACTCTACTCATCTGGCACTTCATCTATCTACTCTACTCATTTGGCCCCCTCATCTACCTACTCTACTCATTTTGCACATCGTTTGTCTACTCTACTCAGTTGGCACTTCACATGTCTACTCTACTCATCTGGCACCTAATCTGTTTACTCTACTCATTTAGCACCTCATCTGTCTACTCTACTCATTTGGCACCTCATCTGTCTACTTATTTGGCACCTTATCTGTCTACTTATCTGGCACCTTATCTGACTACTCTACTCATCTGGTCTGGCACCTCATCACCTCATCTGTCTACTCCACTCATTTGGCACCTCATCTGTCTACTCCACTCATCTGGCACCTCATCTGTCTACTCTACTCATTGGGCACCTCATCTGTCTACTCTACTCATTTGCCCTCCTCCCCCATCTACCTTCTCTACTCATCATCTGGCACCTCATCTGTCTACTCTACTCATTGGGCACCTCATCTGTCTACTAATCTGGCACCTCGTCTGTCTACTCTACTCATCTGGCACCTCACTGACTACTCCACTCATTTGGCACCTCAAATGTCTACTCTACTCATCTGGCACCTCATCTGCCTGCTCTACTCATCTGGCACTTCACTGTCTACTCTACTCATTTGGCACCTCATCTGTCTACTCATCTGGCACCTCGTCTGTCTACTCTACTCATCTGGCACCTCACCTGTCTACTCTACTCATTCCCCCCCCCATCTACCTACTCTACTCATCTGGCACCTCACCTGTCTACTCTACTCATTCCCCCTCCCCCATCTACCTACTCTACTCATCTGGCACCTCATCTGTCTACTTTACTTATCTGCCTCTTCCCCCCCCCCCCCCTCAATCTACCTACTCTACTCATCTGGCAGATGGGCCTGCGCGCCCAATTCTTAACCCTTTGAAAATAAAGATATTTGTTCGTTCGTTCGTCCTTGCCCATCAATGCCCCATCTCACTCAGTTTATATTGAAGTTCTAACTACTCCAGCCCCACTGTGGTTGAAGACACATCTAGCACGTCCCTGCAGTCAACTTGTAGTGCAAGCTCCAATGTGTATGTTTGTTCTTTAGTCTGCCCATTGTTGTCTCAGTGTATCACTAGATGGAAATCTGCCCCTGATCACCTGCACTATTGAAGATTTGCCCATTGGAAAAGTTCCCAACTTAGTCGCTCTAGAAGCCAGTGGCAGGGAATCTGCCCCTGATCACCTGCACTATTGAAGATTTGCCCATTGTTGTCTCAGTGTATCACTAGATGGGAATCTGCCCCTGATCACCTGCACTATTGAAGATTTGTCCATTGTTGTCTCAGTGTATCACTAGATGGGAATCTGCCCCTGATCACCTGCAATATTGAAGATTTGCCCATTGTTGTCTCAGTGTATCACTAGATGGGAATCTGCCCCTGATCACTTGCACTATTGAAGATTTGCCCATTGTTGTCTCAGTGTATCACTAGATGGGAATCTGCCCCTGATCACCTGCACTATTGAAGATTTGCCCATTGGAAAAGTTCCCAACTTAGTCGCTCTAGAAGCCAGTGGCAGGGAATCTGCCCCTGATCACCTGCACTATTGAAGATTTGTCCATTGTTGCCTCAGTATATCACTAGATGGGAATCTGCCCCTGATCACCTGCACTATTGAAGATTTGTCCATTGTTGCCTCAGTGTATCACTAGATGGGAATCTGCCCCTGATCACCTGCACTATTGAAGATTTGTCCATTGTTGTCTCAGTGTATCACTAGATGGGAATCTGCCCCTGATCACCTGCACTATTGAAGATTTGCCCATTGTTGTCTCAGTGTATCACTAGATGGGAATCTGCCCCTGATCACCTGCACTATTGAAGATTTGCCCATTGTTGTCTCAGTGTATCACTAGATGGGAATCTGCCCCTGATCACCTGCACTATTGAAGATTTGCCCATTGTTGTCTCAGTGTATCACTAGATGGGAATCTGCCCCTGATCACCTGCACTATTGAAGATTTGCCCATTGTTGTCTCAGTGTATCACTAGATGGAAATCTGCCCCTGATCACCTGCACCATTGAAGATTTGCCCATTGTTGTCTCAGTATATCACTAGATGGGAATCTGCCCCTGATCACCTGCACCATTGAAGATTTGCCCATTGTTGTCTCAGTGTATCACTAGATTGGAATCTGCCCCTGATCACCTGCACCATTGAAGATTTGCCCATTGTCTCCTCAGTATATCACTAGATGGAAATCTGCCCCTGATCACCTGCACTATTGAAGATTTGCCCATTGTTGTCTCAGTATATCACTAGATGGAAATCTGCCCCTGATCACCTGCACTATTGAAGATTTGCCCATTGTTGTCTCAGTATATCACTAGATGGAAATCTGCCCCTGATCACCTGCACTATTGAAGATTTGCCCATTGTTGTCTCAGTATATCACTAGATGGAAATCTGCCCCTGATCACCTGCACTATTGAAGATTTGCCCATTGTTGTCTCAGTGTATCACTAGATGGGAATCTGTCCCTGATCACCTGCACTATTGAAGATTTGCCCATTGGAAAAGTTCCCAACTTAGTCGCTCTAGAAGCCAGTGGCAGGGAATCTGCCCCTGATCACCTGCACTATTGAAGATTTGCCCATTGTTGTCTCAGTGTATCACTAGATGGGAATCTGCCACTGATTACCTGCACTATTGAAGATTTGCCCATTGTTGTCTCAGTATATCACTAGATGGGAATCTGCCCCTGATCACCTGCACTATTGAAGATTTGCCCATTGTTGTCTCAGTATATCACTAGATGGGAATCTGCCCCTGATCACCTGCACTATTGAAGATTTGCCCATTGTTGTCTCAGTATATCACTAGATGGAAATCTGCCCCTGATCACCTGCACTATTGAAGATTTTCCCATTGTTGTCTCAGTATATCACTAGATGGAAATCTGCCCCTGATCACCTTCACTATTGAAGATTTTCCCATTGTTGTCTCAGTATATGACTAGATGGGAATCTGCCCCTGATCACCTGCACTATTGAAGATTTTCCCATTGTTGTCTCAGTGTATCACTAGATGGGAATCTGCCCCTGATCACCTGCACTATTGAAGATTTGCCCATTGTTGTCTCAGTATATCACTAGATGGAAATCTGCCCCTGATCACCTGCACTATTGAAGATTTGCCCATTGTTGTCTCAGTGTATCACTAGATGGAAATCTGCCCCTGATCACCTGCACCATTGAAGATTTGCCCATTGTTGTCTCAGTGTATCACTAGATGGGAATCTGCCCCTGATCACCTGCACCATTGAAGATTTGCCCATTGTTGTCTCAGTGTATCACTAGATGGAAATCTGCCCCTGATCACCTGCACCATTGAAGATTTGCCCATTGTTGTCTCAGTGTATCACTAGATGGAAATCTGCCCCTGATCACCTGCACCATTGAAGATTTGCCCATTGTTGTCTCAGTGTATCACTAGATGGAAATCTGCCCCTGATCACCTGCACCATTGAAGATTTGCCCATTGTTGTCTCAGTGTATCACTAGATGGAAATCTGCCCCTGATCACCTGCACCATTGAAGATTTGCCCATTGTTGTCTCAGTGTATCACTAGATGGAAATCTGCCCCTGATCACCTGCACCATTGAAGATTTGCCCATTGTTGTCTCAGTGTGTCACTAGATGGAAATCTGCCCCTGATCACCTGCACCATTGAAGATTTGCCCATTGTTGTCTCAGTGTATCACTAGATGGAAATCTGCCCCTGATCACCTGCACCATTGAAGATTTGCCCATTGTTGTCTCAGTGTATCACTAGATGGAAATCTGCCCCTGATCACCTGCACCATTGAAGATTTGCCCATTGTTGTCTCAGTATATCACTAGATGGAAATCTGCCCCTGATCACCTGCACCATTGAAGATTTGCCCATTGTTGTCTCAGTGTATCACTAGATGGAAATCTGCCCCTGATCACCTGCACCATTGAAGATTTGCCCATTGTTGTCTCAGTGTATCACCAGATGGAAATCTGCCCTGATCACCTGCACCATTGAAGGAAAAGTTCCCAACTTAGTCGCTCTAGAAGCCAGAGGTAGGGTATCTGACTTACGATAGGGAGATATTTTGAAAGCCTGTTATAGGGGAAGGTCACTGGATGATGATGATTAACTGAAATAGGAAACAGAAATAAATGACAGGTGAAAGTATAAATAGATATGAAATATGTAAAACTTGCTAGTAAAACTATATTTAGCGCAGTCACATATGTGATGAAACAAACTGTAATCTACAAATCTTTGAAAGAACGCAGAAATGAAACAAGTATAGGAACGATATTCAACAGGCAGCAGCAATGAAAGATGCTGATGATTCAACAACTAAGGAATCTCTTAGTTTACCTTGAAATAAAACAGGATGTAACCTCATCCGCCTACAATGGGAAACCCAGAGGTACAGGCTGTCTGCAAATATGCGCAACCATGTAAAACCAAAGATTCCTCTACACTCGCTGAGGACATGAGAGGCTGAATAGCACGACATCTTTGCTGGGGAGCTAAGGTGGGACAGAGGTCAAGGTGGGACAGAGGTCAAGGTGGGACAGAGCTAGCCTGCTGGCCTGGTAGCCAAGGTTTCAAATGTGCATGGAGGTGGAGCTTTTAAATTCATCTGGGCTCCCAGACCAATCTTGCCTTAAATGGTGCCTGGGAAAGTCTTGGCAAGTAAAGGCATGATGTTGAACACATCACCTTGAGGTGGTTGATACAAATATGGGACATGATGTTGAACAAATTACCTAGAGGTGGTCGATACAAATATGGGACATGATGTTGAACACATCACCTTGAGGTGGTTGATACAAATATGGGACATGATGTTGAACACATCGCCTTGAGGTGGTTGATACAAATATGGGACATGATGTTGAACAATCACCTTGAGGTGGTTGATACAAATATGGGACATGATGTTGAACACATCACCTTGAGGTGATTGATACAAATATGGGACATGATGTTGAACACATGACCTTGAGGTGGTTGATACAAATATGGGACATGATGTTGAACACATCGCCTTGAGGTGGTTGATACAAATATGGGACATGATGTTGAACACATCACCTTGAGGTTGTTGATACAAATATGGGACATGATGTTGAACACATCACCTTGAGGTGGTTGATACAAATATGGGACATGATGTTGAACACATCACCTTGAGGTGGTTGATACAAATATGGGACATGATGTTGAACACATCACCTTGAGGTGGTTGATACAAATATGGGACATGATGTTGAACACATCACCTTGAGGTGGTTGATACAAATATGGGACATGATGTTGAACACATCACCTTGAGGTGGTTGATACAAATATGGGACATGATGTTGAACAATCACCTTGAGGTGGTTGATACAAATATGGGACATGATGTTGAACAATCACCTTGAGGTGGTTGATACAAATATGGGACATGATGTTGAACAATCACCTTGAGGTGGTTGATACAAATATGGGACATGATGTTGAACAATCACCTTGAGGTGGTTGATACAAATATGGGACATGATGTTGAACAATCACCTTGAGGTGGTTGATACAAATATGGGACATGATGTTGAACAATCACCTTGAGGTGGTTGATACAAATATGGGACATGATGTTGAACAATCACCTTGAGGTGGTTGATACAAATATGGGACATGATGTTGAACACATCACCTTGAGGTGGTTGATACAAATATGGGGCTAGCACCATATGTACCACAAGGTCCTTTACGTTTAGTGCCCCCCCCCCCTCTCCTGGGACAGATAACAGATTGTAAGGTACTACTGTACTGCAACTTAATGAATGAAAACATCAAGCACAACTTAGAAGTGTGGAGACTGAGTCAAAGAACACAATCAAGCACACAAATTATATACTCATTCACAGCTGTTACATTTTTCAGCTGTTTAAGATAACACAGATGTGTCTTGGTGGTTCCATGACTCTGTACCACGCATGTCCAATGTTCAATCCTCATTGGCTTTAGTTCAACAAGTTCAGGTCATTTGTTCAAGTTGTGCAAAAATAAAGAACTTTACATCGTAGAAGTGGCAGCATTAAAAGGGTCTTGACTATTTCCTACGTTTAAGAGAAGAAAATAACAGACTCAACAAACTGTTTTTATTAGTACATCTACATCCCGGGGTCTACGAGGAACAACAATCAATAAAAAGAAAGAATCAAAAATAAAACAGATTGCTAATCCTATTTTTCTGGGAAAATATACCTTCTGAAAGCCAACAGCGGCAAAAACCTGAGCAACAATTGTACGGATATAGATTTCAACTTCATTTATAACTTTAACAGCTGAAATAGGGAGAGAAAAGGAAACCTGCTTAGTCAGCATTTCTTTATATTTAACCCAGTAATCATGAACTGCAGAAATTCACGAGAACCACTCAGAACATAGGAAAACTTTAGGGCTAGTGTGAAAGTGTGCACCCTTGTCACGCAGCTGCACTTGTCATGCAGAATTTCACCCCTAGCCTAGCAGCTGTTTCTATATGTGCCAGCTGTCATCTGCGAGATACAACCTTTGTATACTCTGTGATGTCACGGAATAATCCTTGTATACGTTACAAAGATAGCTTATCTCTTTATCTCTCACATGTAACAGCCTCTGGATTATTCCCGTTATGCATTATGAAATGTTTATATTTGTATATGAAAATGAATGTTTATCGCCAGTGATAGCTGATAATATGGTGACATCATGTTTCAATGAACATACACCTATATTCCGGCATAAGTTCACGGTGCCCTTAGTTTATTTAGTTTGAGTTTGTTTAAGCCTTGACATTTCATGCCTGCTGCTAGGGGTTATGGATATTTTTATCTTTTCATGTTGCCATATTGGCTATGTAAAATAAATGGTATATATATATATATATATATATATATATATATATATATATATATATATATATATATATATATATATATATATATATATATATATATATATACTCATATCCTTTACAGGACATCTCTGTCAACATCAGCATCTTTCAGCTGATTGTTGATTTCTTGGCAAGATTACGCTCAGTAGTTTGCCATTGCTTTCTGAGTGACCAGCTCACATACCCCGTAAGTTACCGGCGCGGAGAGAACCGCTACCGATTCTCGCGCAATGTCATGTTACTCATGAGAGTATACGGGATTATGGAGAAAGTTGTGTAACTCCTAGACCAGGGAGACTGACCTTGGCGTGGTGGGGGAGCTTGAGTTTCTCAATGACCCTGAGAGCTATGCTGGCGGTAGCATAGCTACCAGCAGGGCTTCCCAAGCCGGATAGGTCAAAGGATAGAGAACAGACAAAGAGAAACACCCTGGTCCTCCAGGTTGGGGGTTGAAGCGTGGGGTTAACATCCCCACCTTTGTAAAAACTATTTTGTTACAAAACAGATAAATAAGCCTTCGGTGGAGAGATAATATACATACAGACCTACAAGCACTTGGAATCAGCGACTGGCAAGAGAGGGTCAACCAGAGAGGCGAATGGAGACGGCTTGTATCTGCAACAAAGAACCTCAATGGCTCAGAATGCTGAAGAAGAAGATATATATATATATATATATATATATATATATATATATATATATATATATATATATATATATATATATATATAGAGAGAGAGAGAGAGAGAGAGAGAGGGAGAGAGAGAGAGAGTATGACTTGTTGCCAGGTTTAGCCTTGATGAGGTCCAAAACCTGCAGGCACACTAGCACAGTTGATAGCAAACTGTGTTGGCATGCCAAGAACAAGGTCGCGGACACTGGTTCGGCACCTGGGCTTGTCACTTTTCAAAGTGGGGGAAAGATTGGCCGCCTATTCTTCCTCGCTCTCAGGCCTACAAAATGTCACATCACAGACCCTTAGCCAGAAACTGCCTCGGGACACACAAATAAAGGTCCTGAACTATATATAGCTCGAGGGATCCTTGCCAGAAACATTCATGGTTAAAATAGTTCCATGGAAGTTACTACTATATATAGCTCGGGGGATCCTTGTCAGAAACATTCATGGTTAAAATAGTTCCATGGAAGGTACTACTATATATAGCTCGGGGGATCCTTGTCAGAAACATTCATGGTTAAAATAGTTCCATGGAAGAAACTAGTGGGGGTGTGAAGTGTTGAGCCTTCATACTATAGGCTAAGGCATATTGAACTGAGCTGTCCAGTTCTCTCCATTACTGCCTTTCCTTAAGCAATTCTCAGGTGATTATGACAAATACCCAGTGCTTATTTGTGAGGCTGGGTCAGCCTCAACGCTGTGCTGATTGGTGCAGATATAATCCACCCGCTAATGGGTCCCCCAGCATACATGTGGCTGTGCTGGAAGGCCCTGTTGGGGGACACCACCTGTAGCTGGAAGTGCTACAGTGTCACTCTGCAGCTGTAGAATTTCCTACATTACTACCCACTGAGGTTAACACAGTCACCAAATGGCAGGAAGACGCTGGATGTGTGTTTGTCTCCATTATCCCATGTGGTCAAGCCATCTAGATATTGATTGATTGATTGGTTTAGGAATCGACATCACAGTATTCGGGGCTTTCCCATAAGCGCTCCGTCCCCATCCTCAGCAGCCAGCGAAGAGTTCCAACACCAATAGTACCAGTAGCAATCTGATTATATGTCCGTCTCACCTTTCCTCTGAGCATTGAGCGTCGGCCAGATCCCCTCGTCACTCCTCGCTGTCTCATTCTTGCCAGACCATGGTAATCCATTTGCTCCTCCGAGGTGTGCACGTGCTCCCACAAGGCCGCAACCACGTCTGCCTTGTCATGTATCAATACTCCACCAAGTTTTGCAGAGCTAGCCAATCTGTCCACCTGTTCATTTCCCAGCACACCGGCATGCCCCGGAGAAAAGATCTAGGCGATGCTTGTCGAAGCGAAGCAAGCCACTCCGCACTAAGCCTGCCCGTCCTCACCCTCATCAGCATGCTTTCTGAGTCAGTTACAATCATGATGTGTGTGTGTGTCGTATTCTCCATCCAGCGGAGAGCCTCCACCTCCATTCTTAAGCTGGATGTTGTGGTATCATATGCCAGGCTCTCCTGCACCAAACGTCGACCATTAGCTTTGGCTATGAACCTAGCCACTTCTCTCACCTCTTGACACCGAACCATCTGTGTAGATAATCACATTACCCATGTGAGCATTGTCCTGAATTAGTTGCTGGATTTCCACTTCCAGCCATCTAGATATTTACCTCTTTACTTTCACTTTGTTTTTGTCTCCTCAATCTTGCCAGTTGTCACCAAATTCTCCAGTTCATTTCTTCTCATAAAGTATCCAAATATTTTGACTGTCTATGTCTAATTTCTCAAATCAGTTTACGGCTTTCATTTGTTTTTTGTAGAACTTGCTCACTGGGTTTTCTGTCTGTCCAAGGTATTCTTTGCATTGTCCTCAGAAACCACATTTCCATGCCATCTCAGAAACCACACCACACTGCCATTAGATGTTTTTTATCTCATTGTCCACGTTTCACATCCATACACAAGTACAGCTGTATGTAGCACTTCATCACTCTTTTTCTCTTGCAATTATCAACAGGCACAAGCAATTGCGTCCAAAACAAACAAAAATATTGGAAAAACAAAAGAATCCTGGATTGTTCATCTGCAGGGCTTGTATTGCAGTTAAGACGCTTTAACTGGAGCAGTATTGTGGCATGTGTTTGTTGCTGTCATTGTCCTGATTGTGTTTTCTCTAATGATCTATTCCAGGAATGGGATGGAGAAACTTCTCAGTGGGAGAAATTATTTCCAGGACGTGGACTCACTTGACGTGCAAGCTCGGTAAGGCACATGTTCTTGTTTGTCACAGATCATGCCGCTTTTATCTGGCCTTACTCACTCTGGGTCCAGTTGTGTAGTATAACATTTGAACACTTCATTATAAGCAAATCTGTTATCTTTCCCCCTATATATATATATATATATATATATATATATATATATATATATATATATATATATATATATATAGAGAGAGAGAGAGAGAGAGAGAGAGAGAGAGAGAGAGAGAGAGAGAGAGAGAGAGATACAGTGGTACCTCAGGTCATGAACAATTCAGGTTGCGAACAACAACTTCGAAAATTGTATGTCTCGGGTAACGAACAGTGCCTCGGGTTACGAACGAAGGTGAGAGAGAGAGGTGGGGGGAGAGGGGGGCAAGGTGTAACGTTGGAGACAAACGATCGCGTACAGTACAAACAGTACTATAGATGAGCTTGTGGATTTTCAGAATGAACAGCTAAAGACATCAAAGGAGGGGCAGTCGTCCAATGATGAGTCGGTGACCATTTCAACTGCCAGGATTAAAGAAATTTGCAGCAAGTGGGCAGACGTCGAAGACTTCATTGTGAACCATCATCCAAACAAACTTGTTGCTAACAGGGCAGTAAACCTGATGAATGATAACACGATGGCCCACTTTAGAAAGATTCTCCAGCAAAGGAAGCGACAAATTTCCCTTGATAGTTTCTTGGTGCAGAAAGATTCCCAGTCGGCTGCCAAGAAACAGCGACAAGATACTCCTGAAACTAATGATTCAGAATAACAAAGACCCTGGAAAGGTTAACCCGGTCAACAAATGCCCGCAGAAGTCGGATGCAAGAACGCAGCTCTGCTGTAAATAGGCACAACGCAATCACGTCCGGAAAAAAACACTCTGGATGAACGCAGAAGAAGAAGAAGAATAACAAAGAGACAAATTTCCCATGATCGTTAACTTGGTAATAAAGATAGACTAAATTATTTTTTATTTTATAAATACATTTAATTCATTAGGTTGTTTTCTTTCTCTTTATTTATTACGTGAAGTATACGTATTCTTTGCGTTTTGTCAGGTAAACGACCGGATGTTAATAAATAAGAACGATTCTTTCATCTTGAAACGGATTGTCTTTATTTCATTGATTTCAGTGTTTCGGGTTACGAACTGAGTTCTGGAACGAATTAAGTTTGTAACACGAGGTACCACTGTATGTATATGTGTGTGTGTGTGTATATATATATATACCTTTGCAAACGTAAAGGAAACTGCCAATCCTGTGATAACCACCGAGGCATCTCCTTGCTCTCAATCGCTGGGAAGATACTTGCCAGAATTCTTCTCAATCGCCTCACAGCCCATCTCGATCAAGGTCTTCTTCCTGAAAGTCAATGTGGCTTCAGAAAAGAACGTGGAACTGTTGACATGATTTTCGCTGCAAGGCAGCTGCAAGAGAAATGTCAGGAACAGAACTGCGAAATGTTCTCCACTTTCATTGACCTTACCAAGGCTTTTGATACAGTCAGCAGAGAAGGACTGTGGAAGATCATGGCAAAATATGGCTGTCCACGAAAGTTTGTCCAAATAGTGCGGCTATTTCATGATGGCATGCAGGCAAGAGTACAGGAAAATGGTGAACTGTCTGAACCCTTTCCTGTCACCAATGGAGTGAAGCAAGGATGTGTCCTGGCACCAACACTGTTCAGCCTCATGTTTTCAGCCATGTTGGTGAATGCCTTCGAGAACGACGACATTGGAATAGACATCAACTACCGTATGGATGGAAAGTTATTCAATCTCAGAAGGCTGAAAGCTAAAACCAAAACTACCAGCGACACCGTCAGAGATCTGCTGTTTGCTGATGATTGTGCTCTGTATGCCAACTCAGAGGCGGACATGCAACATAATGTTTCAGCTTTCTCACTTTCTTCAACTTTGGGCTCAATATTAACTTGGAGAAGACTAGTTAGGTACAAGCCAGCTCTTGGGAATAATCACACTGTGCCGAATATCAAAGTGAATGGTCACAGGCTAAGTGTTGTGGACACATTCACCTATCTTGGCAGCACTGTGTCACAAACTGCCACAATTGATGACGAAGTTAGTTAGTTAGTTAGTTAGTCGACAGATCATCCTCGTTGCACATCGGACCATTCAGTCCATAAGTGCTCGGATCCCCTCCTCAGCAAATCCCGCAGCGTGTAGCGGCTAACGACGCCAGTTCTGTGTTGGTTTATCAATCTTCTTTGGCTTCCTGTGTAGTGTTCTTGTTTGGCCACCCCTCTTTTAATTTGCTGCTCTCGCAGTCTGGCCATTGTTGTAGATTCACAGTCATCACTTGGTTCTTGCAAAAGTCTCACTTCTCGTAGAGCATTCAGAATGTCAGCCTGGTCCATGGCGCGTCCGCCCTCAACAGTAGCCTCACCTGCGAGCTTGTCAGCCCGCTCATTTCCTTGTACTCCCGCATGCCCTGGCACGAAGATGAAACTAATCTTTGCCAGCCGAGACCGCTTCAGAGGCAGCAACCATTCTCTTCGGATCGACCCCTCCTCTATCCTCTTGATCATGTTCATTGAGTCGCTAAGGAAACAAGCCCTAGTGAATGTCTGTGTCTCGAGCCATGTTATTGCTTTACTTACTGCCATGACTTCCATGGTCAGGCTACTTGTGGTTTCAGTGAAAGCACCAGAGTCCTCCTTCACAATTCTCCCTCCGGCCTGAGCTGTAAAGGCCCATGAGCTTCTCACATGTCGGACGACCGACCCATCTGTGTAGATGACCGCGTCACTGTCTAGCGAATTCTCGAAAATCAACGCTTGTACTTCAGCCTCAACAGCAGCCGGATTTTCTTGTCTGCATTTTCTATCTAGTTGGTTGCAAACTGAAAAGGATGTGCAGAAGTCTGTTGGCACTTGCACCCACTCCTCGCCAGGTTCTAAGTCCTCAAGTGAACACACCTGTTGAAGAATGTCCTCGGCTTGACCCATCCACGACCGTCCTCTTTTTAACCTGCTGCCCTTCACCTTCCTAATTTCACTATGCAGTGGATGCTGTGTGTTTGCATTAATTCTGAGGTAGGCACGTGCCCTGCAAACTTGCATTCTCTCTTCAATGGTTGGAAAATCAAGAAGGTAGCGCATCGCCCTGCATGCTGTATCTCTTGTACATCCAAGAATAATGCGCATAGCTTCATTCTGTATCCTTTCCATCCTTTCTATCTGCTTATGGCTGACAGTCAGGATTGCCATTGCATACTCCAAAACAGACATGACCAGCCCCTCGTACAGAAGACATAGATGGCGCTGCTCACAGTTTGCTGCCGCCATCACCCGCATCGCTGCCAAACCCCGCTTGGCCTTTGTTATCACCTGGTCTATGTGCACATTATAAGCAAGGCTTCGATCAAACCGTATCCCCAGGTAATTCATTGCCTGCGTTCTTTCCACCGTCTCTGAACACAGCATTACAGTTGGTGTTGGATTGTTGACAATATGATTATTCAATGAGAACCAAGTCACTGTTGCCTTTGTTGGGTTGACCATTGCCCCAGCTTCATCACACCAAGTACTTGTGCGATTGAGTTCGGTTTGTAGTTCCACAGCAACCTCCTCTCTATCCTTACCCTGACGATACACTAAAACATCATCGGCATATGACAATGTCCTGCCAGGTCCAGTGATCTGCTCACTGGTGATTCTCACTGTGTAGGCGTTGAACAGTACCGGAGATAATGGTGATCCCTGTGGTAGGCCAGGATATATTGTTGTTGGTTCCGAAGTCCAACTGCCACATCTAAAAACTACTTTCCGTTGGAAGAGAGCTGCAGCGATCCAACTAAGGAGGAATGGACTTACGTTTAGTTCAAGAAGCTGAAACATTAAAAAATCCAGTGGTACTCTGTTGTATGCGTCCTCAAGATCAATCGCTGCAGCAACGGTTTCAGTGCCTGAGTGGAAACCTTCATAGACATCGTGGGCAAAGACTGCTGCATTGGTCCATGTTTCTCTTTTTGGACGGTACCCACCCAGGGTAGGTGGGAAAACACCTTGCCTCTCTAGTTGGCTTGATATTTTCCTGGCAATTACCTTCTCCAGCAGCTTGCCTATTGTATTCTGCATGGTTATAATTCGATATCCCTGAATTTTCTTGTGGTCTTTGTCAGGCTTCGGCAAGGGAATCAGATAGCTGTGTAACCATTCCTCCTTGATGCTAGCACTCCCTATACTGTTGTTGTACATGTCTGCTAGTTTCTCTAGCTCATTGTCGGTACACCTATTTATGTCGTCGTATCTTATGCCATCAGGACCTGGAGCACTGTTTTTTGATCGTCGAAGCACAGCCTTGATTTCTTTCACTGTCACTGTGTCTTCATCCGAAGTGTTCTGGGCCTTGCATCTGTCTGAGGTGACCTCCTTGGCCAGATTCCGGCCTCCCATGTCTGTCTGGTTGCTCTGCTCAAGGTAGCGTTCAAAGAGGGCTTTGCCCTTGTCCTCGTCAGTCCTCTGCCAGATGAGGTCAGCACCTTGGAAGTCAGAAATGCTCTTATTCTTGACTACACCACTCATGCTTTTATGTAGTCGCCAGAACAATTTCAGTGACTTGTCTGTGCTTACTCTTTGACACACCTCTGCCCATTTTTCTCTTTTAACCACCGTGACCAGTTTTTTTAAATAGCTTACTTTTGTGTGCATCTCTCTTTCTAAGTGCAAGCAGGGACTAGAATGACCAGCTCTGTTCTTCTTGGCATTTTGCCATCTCCTTACAGCACTACGCTTATCCACCCAAGCCTTCTCCACCTCGAAACTCCACCACGGTGGCTGCTCCCAGCTTTTTTTCCTTTTCTTCCTGCCCTGAAACGTTTTGCGCTTGTCACGTCTTATTTTACTCACCACATCTTGCCCTGTACTGTCATACTGGAACGTCTTTACCTTTAGCTTGTGCTGCCTGGTTCTGCCTTTCTCCACCAATATGCTGCATGGGTGGTGGTCGCTGCCATGGTGTCCTAGGACACCCCATCTACACACTGTAGTGAGTGAAGGTGAAACTAGCGCCAGATCAATAGCACTGTCCTCATCGCCTGGACGGCTTGCTGTCCTGGTGACACAGCCACTGTTGATACAAACCAGGTCGATGGTTTCCAGTGCAGTCTCGAGCTCCTCCCCTTGTGTATTGGAGGAAGTGTTTCCCCATGATCTGCCTTTAGCGTTGAAGTCACCACAGAAAATAACATTTCTCTCGTGATGACGAAGTGAATGCAAGAATCCCCAATTCCAGCGCTGCCTTTGGCAGACTGTACAAGAATGTGTGGGGCAGAAATGGAATAAGCCTGCAAACAAAGCTGAAAGTCTACAAAGCAGTCATATTATCCACACTGCTATATGTTTGTGAAACCTGGACTGTTTACCAGCGATTTGCTAGGAAATTAAACCACGTCCACACAGTCTGCCTTAGAAAGCTACTGAAGATTAAATGGCAAGACAAGATCCCAGACACTGAAGTCCTAGAAAGAGCATCCATGCCCAGTATCCACACTCTGCTAATGAAGAATCAGATTCGCTGGGCTGGTCACTTGACTCATATGCCAGATCACAAGCTCCCTAAATGAATTTTTTACAGCGAACTGCGCTGTGATAAACGCTCCCAAGGCAGACAGGGAAAATGCTTTAAAGGCACTCTGAAGATCTCACTAAAAGCTTGTGGAATTCATCACGTCACTTGGGAGACTGCTACCAAAGACCACAATTTGTGGCGTACATCATTACGCAATTGTGTAGTCACTTGTGAAGCAAACAGGACATTGTTAAAGAACATTTCGAGCCAAAATAGGCCTCACCAGCCATCTTAGAACTCACGGCTCCATACTTTCAACCCCACTGGATGAAATAAATGGTCATCATCATTCTTGATGGACAAACAACTAGTAGAATTATATTTTGTTAAGATCTGCCAGTAAGTGTTGAAGAAGAGGGGAGGTAGAGAGACAGAGAGACTTTTGGTGAGTTTTTCATCTTTGGCTCTGGGATATGAGGGTACCTTTCAGTCTTGCTTAGTTATTTGTTCTTTCATCCTGGAATGTAGAGATACCTTTGCCTTGCTTAATTCTGTGTTCTTTCACCCAGGGATGTGAAGATACCTTTGTCTTGCTTAGTTCTGTATTCTTTCACCCTGGGATGTGGAGATATCCTTTGTCTTGCTTAGTTCTGTGTTCTTTCACCCTGGGATGTGGAGATACCTTTGTCTTGCTTAGTTCTGTGTTCTTTCACTCTGGGATGTGGAGATATCCTTTGTCTTGCTTAGTTCTGTGTTCTTTCACCCAGGGATGTGGAGATACCTTTGTCTTGCTTAGTTCTGTGTTCTTTCACCCAGGGATGTAGAGATACCTTTGTCTTGCTTAGTTCTGTGTTCTTTCACCCAGGGATGTGGAGATACCTTTGTCTTGCTTAGTTCTGTGTTCTTTCACCCAGGGATGTGGAGATACCTTTGTCTTGCTTAGTTCTGTGTTCTTTCACCCAGGGATGTAGAGATACCTTTGTCTTGTTTAGTTCTGTGTTCTTTCACCCAGGGATGTAGAGATACCTTTGTCTTGTTTAGTTCTGTGTTCTTTCACCCAGGGATGTAGAGATACCTTTGTCTTGCTTAGTTCTGTGTTCTTTCACCCAGGGATGTAGAGATACCTTTGTCTTGTTTAGTTCTGTGTTCTTTCACCCAGGGATGTAGAGATACCTTTGTCTTGTTTAGTTCTGTGTTCTTTCACCCAGGGATGTAGAGATACCTTTGTCTTGTTTAGTTCTGTGTTCTTTCACCCAGGGATGTGGAGATACCTTTGTCTTGTTTAGTTCTGTGTTCTTTCACCCAGGGATGTGGAGATACCTTTGTCTTGCTTAGTTCTGTGTTCTTTCACCCAGGGATGTAGAGATACCTTTGTCTTGTTTAGTTCTGTGTTCTTTCACCCAGGGATGTAGAGATACCTTTGTCTTGCTTAGTTCTGTGTTCTTTCACCTGGGATGTGGAGATACCTTTGTCTTGCTTAGTTCTGTGTTCTTTCACCTGGGATGTGGAGATACCTTTCAGTCTTGTTTTTTCCTGTGTTCTTTCACTCTGGGATTGAAAATATCTTAATCTTGCTTGGCAGATACCTTTATTTTGACTACAGCATCCATCGAATTGTGATTGGTCTATACAAATATGGAGCTAGCACCATAAGCCCAATGTCCCAAGGTGGGTCAAATGGGTCCTGTACTTGCTGACTTAATCTTGCTTGGCTCTGTCTGTTTTACCCTGGGATGTTAACCAGTCAGTCGACAGATCATCCTCATTGCAGATCCAACTGTTAGATCATAAGTGTTCAGATGCCCTCCTCGGTATCTTCCTCAGCATGTAGCTAACGACACCAGTTCTGTGTTGGTTGACCATTCTTCTTTAGCTTCCCGTCTGGTGCTCTAGTCTAGCTTATCCCCGTGTGACTTGATGTTCTTGCAATCTGGTCACAGTTGCAGGGTCACATCTATCCCTTGAACCATTGACCCTTATGCCTCCCTAAGTCAGGGACGTATAAGTATATACTCTGGGATGTATAAGTATATACTCTGGGATGTATAAGTATATACTCTGGGATGTATAAGTATATACTCGGGGATGTATAAGTATATACTCTGGGATGTATAAGTATACACTCTGGGACGTATAAGTATATACTCTGGGATGTATAAGTATATACTCTGGGATGTATAAGTATATACTCTGGGATGTATAAGTATATACTCTGGGATGTATAAGTATATACTCTGGGACATATAAGTATATACTCTGGGATGTATAAGTATATACTCTGGGATGTATAAGTATATACTCGGGGATGTATAAGTATATACTCTGGGATGTATAAGTATACACTCTGGGATGTATAAGTATATACTCTGGGACATATAAGTATATACTCTGGGACGTATAAGTATATACTCTGGGATATATAAGTGTATACTCTGGGATATATAAGTGTATACTCTGGGATGTATAAGTATATACTCTGGGATGTATAAGTATATACTCTGGGATGTATAAGTATATACTCGGGGATGTATAAGTATACACTCTGGGATGTATAAGTATACACTCTGGGATGTATAAGTATATACTCTGGGACATATAAGTATATACTCTGGGACGTATAAGTATATACTCTGGGATATATAAGTGTATACTCTGGGATATATAAGTGTATACTCTGGGATGTATAAGCGTATACTCTGGAATGTATAAGTAGCTAGTTGTTGTGTTTTATGAATGAAACATCATTTCAGATACTGATGTTCCTCCATGCCATGATGTCAAACTGTCCAGTATCTTCTCTCTTCGTCTTCCCCTGCTCCTCCTCCTCTCCAACTCTAGAATGGTGATGATTACTGCCGCTTTCCCCTTATCATGATATACCTAAAGTATGTGGACTGTCCTCTTCTGGTGTAAGTACCTAGTCCTCTTGTGAAGTAGCTTCTTTCAAGATCTCTTCATTGCTCTTTCTCCCTGTCCACAGTGCTCTTTCTCCCTGTCCACAATGTTCTTTCTCCCTGTCCACAGTGTTCTTTCTCCCTGTTGTCCACAATGTTCTTTCTCCCTGTCCACAATGTTCTTTCTCCCTGTCCAAGGTCTTCTCATCATTCTGCCATAAAACCACATCTCCGTAGCTTCCACATAATTCCTCATTTATCTATGATTTGTCCAAGATTTGCTTCCATACATCAGGAATGACTTAATATTGCTCTTAAGCACTCTCGGTTGACACAGATCAATTGCAGAGAATATTGTTCATCTTGTGAGATGCTGCCTTTGATTGCACTATTCTATGTTTAACTTCCTGAATACATCGTCCATCTACTGTTATCAAAATACCTAAATACACATACAAATATTTCCCCCTACTGTGTATAATGTCCAACTATTAAGGAATCTGTCATGTTCACACAGGTATACATATTAACTCTTATTGGAAAACCTGAATCACAATATACACTAACCCAGGTTTGTGAGAGAATGTAAATTCCTTTAAAAAAAATTTTCAAACATATATTTAAAACAGTGTGGAAGCAGCATTACTTGAAGTGGAAACATGTGAATCACATGAGAGGTATAGATGTGTGAATCACATGAGAGGTATAGGTGATGTGGAAAAAGTTTTGTGAGAATCACATGGTAGATACAGCAGATTCAATTAAAAGGATAATTTAGCAGGTGACCTATAATTGATATAGTAATCTGTGAATGATCTCTCTATATTAATGAACTTGTCTCGTCTTTAGGGCACCGTTTGGAGTTGATATCTCCAAGGATGTGTCCAACTGCTCCATAAAACCTCCAAAACTGAGGCTACTTGGACATTAACTATCTCAGCTGGACACTGGTCAGTCAGGAGGTGTGAAGGGATCCTGATTTTTGAGCTGTTTGATGCTTCCAACTCTGCTCAGAATATGTAGATGCTAGAGGATGGAATGGTCTGGTCATTTCACAAGAGATGTCTCAAAACCTGGTCTCAAGACTTCTGATGCCATTGCTTGCAGGGCAACACTAAACAAGCACCCAGTCTTCCTATCCAAGACAGATTGCTAGGATGAATGCGGAAAGAGACAAAAGTGTGTAATAACTAAAGGCATTGTCTTTGTTAATATAAACAACTTTGTAAAGCCATAATTATTTTGTGGAGATTATTGTGTGTCTCTTTCATTGCCTGAGTGTCACAGCTAATAGTCAAGGGAGGTCATAACAACAACAAAGTCACACAATTATTTCTTCTACAGGTGCCAGACATGCACACCTTGAATCGAATAAGCATGTTGCCAGATATCTTTAGTATACTCCCCTGCTGCGATATTCCTCTTATTTTGCACATTTCTAAATCTTCACTCCCACTTTTGTAATACTTCTGAGTTTTTCATCTTCCCCTCCTATGATATTCCTCCTATTTTACTCTATAACCACATTTGTAAATCTTCACCACCACTTTTGTAATACTTCTGTGTTTGTTTTCTTCCCCTGCAATGATATCCCTTCTATTTTGCTCTATAACCACATTTCTGCATCTTCAGACACACCAAGGTGACCATTAAATAAACACATGAACAATTCCAGTTAGCTCAGCTTTTATTCCCAATTACAATCAGGTGAAAATTATCATAAAGATTATCAGTTTTACAAACAAAATCACAATTGCAGGTTCCAAAAAGAAAATATCCATAATCACAATTGCAAAAATAGAAGCATGGCGAGTTTTAGAAAAGAGACAAATATTTGAGCAGACAAAATGCCCTCATTTGGTTAGTGATGTGAAAGACACAGTCTTTCTAGCTCACTTGTTAGTGGTATAGAACACACTGTCATTATATCTCATTTGTTAATGATGTAGAACACACTGTCATTCTGTCACATTTTGTTTGTAGTGTAGAACAAACTGTCATTCTATCACATTTGTGGTTTAGAACAAACTGCCATTCTAACACAATTTGTTTGTAGTGTAGAACAAACTGCCATTCTATCACAATGTGTTTGTAGTGTAGAACAAACTGCCATTCTATCACAATGTGTTTGTAGTGTAGAACAAACTGTCATTCTATCACAATGTGTTTGTAGTGTAGAACAAACTGTCATTCTATCACATTTGTGGTTTAGAACAAACTGCCATTCTAACACAATTTGTTTGTAGTGTAGAATAAACTGTCATTCTATCACATTTATGGTTTAGAACAAACTGCCATTCTAACACAATTTGTTTGTAGTGTAGAACAAACTGTCATTCTATCACAATGTGTTTGTAGTGTAGAACAAACTGTCATTTTATCGACACACATAGTATTATTTGGAGCTCACAGAAGAAGAAGGAAATAGAGATTAGAAGACGCACTAGACAACATAAATTTGAAAGCTATAATAGTTACCGACCGGGATCGAACCTGTCGCCTCCAAATGATGACGGCGCCTCGCTGCAGGAACAAGTGTACTTCAACGCACGACCATTAGTTATACTGTATCAGTAGTACTGTTGTCAGTCATGCTATACCAGCAATACTATTGCCAAGTCATCAGTCATGTTTAGTTTAGTGGATGGATCAACATCATGGCACATGGGTGTAACCCATAAGTGCTCCGTTCTCCTCCTAACTCAAACCTGAGTCTGAAGAAACTCATCTTAGTGCACAAACTCTGTAGCAGCAGCAAGGATCCTGAAATACTTTGGGTAGATTTTTAACTCAAAATTTTGCCTGGGCAGCGCTGTTAGGCTACTCTTTTTTTTTATTTCCAACTGCCAAGGGATTTTTTACGTGCACAACAATACACACGGGCGTCCGATCTCACTACCCAGAGACCAGGGGAAATGTTATTACTAGAAGTTCATGTGAAAAAAATCCCGGTCCTCACCAGGGCCTGAACTCTGGACAACCAGCACTCGAGGTGGACACCATACCTCAAGACACGCAGACTCCAAGTCATGCTATCATCAGTCATGCTATATGAGTAGTATTATTGCCAAGTCATCAGTCATGCTGTATGAGTAATACTACTGCCAAGGCATCCATCATGCTATATGAGTAGTATTGTCAATCATCTGTAATGCTATGTCAGTAGAACTATTGTCAAGTCATCAGTCATGCTATATGCTTCATCTTGCTACTCTCTAGTCACATCTGACCACACATGTCTCCTACTTCTGCTTCACCTCGCTACTCTCTAGTCACATCTGACCGCATGTCTCCCGCACGTCTCCTACTTTGCTTCACCTCGCTACTCTCTAGTCACATCTGGCAGCACATGTCTCATACGTCTGCTTCACCTCGCTACTCTCTAGTCACATCTGGCCGCACATGTCTCATACGTCTGCTTCACCTAGCTACTCTCTAGTCGCATCCAGCAGCACACACCTCTACAGGCTCCTTTAGTGAGACTGTGTTTGGCATTATTATTAGAAACTTGAGGCATAGATTTGACCCGAAGCCTTACATAAACAAACAGCATTTGTATCTTTGACTATCTGTCGGAGAAGACTCAACACTTGAATATTGCCAGAGTCATCTGATGTTGATTCCTAGCAATGAGTCAATATTAACAGTAACTCCATATTCAGATACATCATGCTGCATATATCAGGAGATGAACATCATCATTCAGTTACACTCTCATGTGTTTAGTCTGACAATATAGTTCTATCTATGCATTTCTCATTTTTGACCATGTTATGAGCAGACAAAAACTGGAAAATGTTGTGACAACCGGAAAGATTTGTGGATAGAGAGGCAGAGGAAGACAGTGTGAGAAAATACTTGACAGTCTTGTGTCATGGCAAGGAAGGGATTCAACACACCAATTTATCCATGCCATCGGATCAGTTTGTGGAGAGGCATGATTGCCCACGCCAGCCGGCAAGGCACTAAATGATAATGAAACATATGTCTGATCTATTCAAGAAACAGCATGTGACAAGGTCTTGGTTTATGTCCCTTGGATGATGATGTGTGTGACTGTCAGGCAAAGGGTTAAGAAATGGTTAACAAAGTGTGCATATGATGGGGAATGGATGGCATGTTGACTACGTGAAGTACAAGATACAATTGAGTAGATTAATATCAGGTAATTGAACATGGATCATTCAGGAAAGAAAGGTTGAGCAAAATACTTGGCTATGGCGAAGCCCCATCTGGATAAACACAATGCTCCATGAGTGTGGCGTTCTTGCTTCGATATGTAAATGAGGATGTAATGATTTAGTGCATAACTGATAAGAATAAAGTTGATGATGATGTGCTGATGAATGTTGGATAGAATAAATCAATATTGGGTTAGAGTTGTGTGTACTTGGAGCAAACTATATTTCTGTTGGGTAGCTGCAAGATTACACGAGCGAAGCTGAATCACTGTTGCTTCTTGACAGTATAGTTTAAAAAAGTACAATACAGTGAGAAACTTAGATAATCAATTAAGATTATAACAGTAAATTAAATCAAAGACATAAATATATACCCACATTTTATATTCACACATAAACAAGACGTTCATAGAGCAAATCATGCATAATAAGATTATTCAAAATAATTAATCACAAACAGTAATGAGCAACTGAACAAATTATGTGTTCAAAACGTTTAGAATAGACTTTTACATACAATAAAAATACGCATAACATGTACATCAGTAGCTGAACAAAAAATATAACACAGGTCAAACATTTCAACATATTCTTTTACCAAGGATATATTCTAATTCGTTACTTATTGACATGTGTACAAGCAACCCCATGTAATGAAATCATTGGATCACATTTCACCAGCACATGAAGGCATTAAAGGCACGGAAAATAAATGATTGCCTCAGTTATGGCAAAACATTCATGTTGACACAGAAAATGTCTACAGTGTGTTATCTACTACTATAATATATACACAATATAGTTTAATCATTATTCTATATATAACTAGTGGTTTACAAACACAAGAGAGGGAACACTATATTCAGACATATTAATATCCGAGTTATAAATTACGTATACTAAATCAAGCAATGGGAAAACAACAAACAGAACAAATATCACATTAACAAAGTCTTTAAGAGTTACAATAATATAAAGTTTTATTTGCAATTTATTTTGAATCCACAGTGATGCTTCGTTTCTAGGGTTATATTTTTTCAATATATTGTGGTTTGAGCTTGTTCATTTCATATATGTCTTGTCCTATTTGCTTTTTCATTATTTATATTTTTTATCTTATTTGCTTGTTTATTCTATATACTTCTTGTCCTATTTGTTTGTTGATTCTATATCTTTCTTGTCCTATTTGCTTGTTCATCTTATATATTCTTTGTCCTATTTACTTGTTCATTCTTTACATGTCTTGTCCTATTTGCTTGTTTATTCTATATATTTATTGTCCTATTTGCTTGTTTATTCTATATATTTATTGTCCTGTGAGCGTGATCATTCTACGTATTTCTTGTCCTATGAGCTTGTTCATTCTACGTATTTCTTGTCCTATGAGCTTGTTCATTCTTGAATTGTGGAGATGATTTTCATGCTTTGCGTGTACACTATCCATTAACAGTGAACATATGAGTCAAGCCAATTCACATGTTAACAAGATTTAGACAAACTGGCATATGGCATCGAAACCAAATCATCCATGTAATATAGTTTAACACTGAACTTGGGAAATTGTTAGATCTTGTAATAACAGATGCCATGATCATCATGTGCCTTCCCAGCTGGCGTAGGCAGCACGTCTTTCCACAGATCTCAGTCCTTGATGTTCTTGATGAAATCGGTTGATGATATTCCTCCATGCCACGTCTCAGTCCACCCAGCTTCATTTCTCTTGGTCTGTCTCTTCTTCTTTTCACACTTGACTTGTCATGATATTCTCCTGTGCCTCTCTTCTCATCACTAGACCTAACTACTGCGTGGAAACTGATCATTTATTTGACCTAACTACTATATTAGAACAGTTCATAAATACACACTCCTGTATTTGGCGCTTATAGATGTAGGAGAAAGACGTAGGGATTAGAGAATACACTAGACAACATCAAAATGTTACGTCCTCTAATCCCTATTTCTTTCTTCTATTCTTTGAGCTCCATACAATACATATAGGCTGTATTTTTAATTACTGGGGGTTTTTGAAAATATTGCCGTTCCAAGTTTTATATTCACCCTCTGTGGAGTTCATGCAACATAATAGGTAAATACAAAACTTGGAACGAAATAATTTTTTTTTTTTTTTAACCCAGTCATTAAAATACACCCTGTGTATGTGTTTATGAACTGTCTTAGAGGCCTCAAAGGGTTTCCCAATTGATATTACTATATTATAAATATTCCCAGGTTTATTTCATATATGTGATTGTCCCCACTGTCCGCTGCCCTTGTATGTGCGTCGGGGACAGTGAACAGTTTCACAATCCCGGGCTAGAAACCAAATTGATTAATTTGGTTATTTCGGGATTTGAATTTTAACCTTAGGTTCATACCAGAATACGATCAGCGTTGCCAGTATTGGGTTGTGCTCAATATTTAGAAATCAAACGCCAGCGATCGCCATAGTTGATTCTCACAATCAAAGGGTATGAGAGTCAGCGGTTCCGAAAGCCATGACAAACTACTGAATTGCCTAGAAAATCACAAACAGCAAAATAAATGCTGGAGTTGAATGCGACATCCTGTAAAGAATATACAACCAACTTTAACATATTTCAAAAATGTTTCAGTTGCATATTGTCGTAATTTTTTTTTTTTTAAATATATTGATTGTTTCGTTCCTGTTGTCATGATTTTAAAAAAAGTAATTCCTGTGTTTGTCTTCCCAATTTGTTTGTATTCCTGTCATTACTTGACAATATAATGTGGTCTTATAATATTGCGATCTGTTAATGTATTGTTTAGGGTATTTTTATTACATCTTTGTTCATCACATTAGTCGATCTTACATTTGGTTTCAAATTTAGAAGTACTTAATGAAAGACTGTATAGGCACATAATTACACATGGGTGGACACATCAAGAGACGGGAACACACTACAGACGTTTGTCAAACTGACGTCAGTTGTGAATGAGTGCGAAATAACTGGGCGCCTCAACACACAGACACAGACAGGTACAGAAACGCACGTTTCCACCAGTCTTCGTCTTGTTTGGTATTCTCTGCTTTTGCATGTTCATCGCTGTTTTGATCGATCTATTTTTTTTTTTTAAATCGCATTTCTTAGACTAATCTGTACATTGGTTTACAAATTAACGATCCTTTCATTTCTTCTTCTTCTTCTTCATTATCGTCATCCTTCTCTTTCTCATTCTACTTGTCTTCGTCATCCTTCACCTTCTCATTTTTCTTATTGTTATTCTTCTTCTTCTCCACTTCCTCATTCTTCTTCTCCACTTCCTCATTCTTCTTCTCCTTCTTTGTTTTCTTTCTTCTCTTCCACCTCTTCTTCACTCATCTTCTTTTTCTTCTACTTTTTCTTTTTCTCCTCATTCTTCTTTTGCTTCGTCCTCCTCCTCCTCTTAGTCTTCTTCTTCATTAGCTTCTTCTTCTTCTTCTTCTTCTTCTTCTTCTTCTTCTTCTTCTTCTTCTTCTTCTTCTTCATTTTCGTGGTAATTCTTCACCCCCTCTCTTCATTCTTCTTCTTCTTCTTCTTCTTCTTCTTCTTCTTCTTCTTCTTCTTCTTCTTCTTCTTCTTCTTTGTCCTTCTCCTCCCACTCCTCATTCTTCTCCTTCTCTTCCTCATTCTTCTTCTTTTCTTCCCTCTTCTCCGCCTTCTCATCATTTTCCTTCGTCCTTCTCCTCCTCCTATCCCCGTACTCATCTTCCTCATAACCTAACTCGTCAGCCTGTGTGTATTTGATGAACAAAAGCGAATCAACCCTGTCGTGTGACAACCGCCAGACGTCAGTATGTGTTGGGTAAGTCTCTGTGAGCACATTTGTCCGTGTACTTCTTTCATCAGACGTGTCATGTTAATCACGCCGGAGCAATGAACTAGAAAGATCTCGGGTGCTTTATCACATCTGTAAATCTTGAACTGTCAGAGGAGATGCAGATAGATTACGGAATCATGAAGACACACTTTGGGGCATCCAAGTGACGAGCTCAGGAACGTATTTACGTCAGTTGCTAAGTCCTGTCATCTCGTCTGAGCCCGCCTATGCATCGACACCTGCCATTGGCCTACCAAAATGGCAGATGTTTTCGAACATTCTTACTCCAAGAAAGCCACGTGGATAATTGAAAACATATTTATATCACGTTTTGAGAAATAATTAGTAGAACAAAAAATAGCGGTTGCCATTTAACAGTCATAAAACACCCAAAACATAATTATCAGAGACGGAATTCAGTTTTGATTGATTGTAAGTAAACGACATAAAGACATGCAACGTAAGCATCATAATACAAGGACAGGTTTTCACATATTGCGCCCATATAAACTGTTCAAATTTTGTGGGACCAAGTTTCCGTTGTTATGGGAATGAAAAAGCATAGTATTAATCTGTCTTACAGCATCTCACATCAAATAAAGATCAATTCATAATAGTTAGCATTTTATTTAGTCTTTTAAACCAACCTTGCGGACCCTGGAGAGATGTCGCTACCTGGAGCTATGCCGCTACCAGATACGTATGTCGCTGACTGTAGCTAATGTCGCTGATGGTAGCGTATGTCGCTACCTGGGGCTTATGTCGCTGTCTGTAGTTTATTCCACTGTCTGAAGTGTATGCCGCTTCACGAAGCGTATAACGCTACCTGGAGCGTATTCCTATATTTTAGCATTCTGTTGGTTGCATGGGTCCTTACAGGACGGGAGGACAACATTTTAGAACGAATATGTCCAAAGGTTCGTGACGAAAGCCAGATTCTGGGAACCATAGTTCCAGCAATAATCGATGGGGAATTCTTGATGCCATTAAACTAACACTAAACAAACATTTGTATCTGTTCGATTTTTTAAACAGAATCTTTCACGGTATTTGTAGACTTGGTAGAATAATTTGATTCCCAATTTCCCGTGTCTTCTCTGTGTGCTAATAGATACACATTAATGTTTTCTCGTGTATTTCGCTTTCTTGTGAATTGGTTTAGTTTTCGCGACTAGTAACTTTGACCATATGTTTGTGGCTATTAAGTTTGTAAACATCATTATTACCGTAAAGAAATAAAGTAAGAAACGTTTAGAAGCAATGGGATATGTGGCGCCTGAGAAGAATGTTGCGAACACGTACAACCACGGTAACTAACGATTGCCTGGGAGAGGCTAATGAATCTAGAACACCTGGTCGAGTGGCTAGAACGCTGGATTCTCCTTCGGGAGACCCGGGTTCGGATCCTCGCTAGGGTGTGTGATTTGTTTTCTGTCTGGGGCAAAAAGACAATCCTAACCTGCACAGTTCGCGGCGACTGCAATAGCCAGCTGAAAGGCCCCGCCCCCCCCCCCCCCCCCCCCCCCCCCCTTGCCATATACCGTAAGGTACTAAATTGGAAGTAAATAACGAAAAGGGGCAAGTAGCGCCCTTTGGTCATGCAGTGACAAGAGAATCATTGGAGAATATCGTGACAATTGGAAAGGTTAGAGGCAGCGGCAGAACAATATAATCAATGCTGGATGGATTAAGACTTTAGCATGGAGGGATATCATCAGCAGAGTTGACCAGAACACCAAGGACCGGGATCTGTGGAGAGACATGGACGCCCACGCCAGCTGGCAGGGCACGTGGTGATGAGGAACCATAAATATAATTTTGGCGAAAAAAGAAACTTGATATCCTGAATCAAACATAGGGCATATGCAGTGACCCGTGTGACAGCTTGCCGAATATTAAGAATCCTTATGGTCCTCTAATGTCGTGGGTCCCCTTAAACATTAGACTGCCATCTACTGTCTATAGTACCTTGCGGTGCAGGACAGGGGTGTCTGGATCCTGAAAAATTGATGGCCGCCTGGCTGGTGCAGTCACCGCGAATTGTGCAGGGTTATGGTGTTTGTTTTTTTTCTTTCTCCCCGACTAGAAAAAAAAACCACAAGAGGGTTCGAACCGGGGTCTCTCGAAGGAGAACCCACCATTATAGCCACTCGGCCAGATGTCCTTTTAGTAGCTTTGTCTCCCGGCACCAAATATTTGCTGACCCAGTTTAAGAGCTGCACAACGCCTTGTATATTAAGAGTTAAATATTTACACGAGAAAGGTAAACGTGTGTGACATATTTGTACCCATGAACACTCCGACATGTTCTAGAATCTCCTACACAGACCAGCATCACTCAACACCAGGTGGCGCTCTTGATGACCACATAAACACATCTGGGCATCTGACACTTCTCATTTGGTAATATCCTTAAATCTCTCTCTCTCTCTCTCTCTCTCTCTCTCTCTCTCTCTCTCTCTCTCTCTCTCTCTCTCTCTCTCTCTCTCTCTCTCTCTCTCTCTCTCTCTCAACTCTGGAACGTTGGAACGTGGGTATAATTCCAACTTCTACCCATATTCTGTCCTGTCACTCGTCCAATGAATGAAGTCCAAGATTGCAAGCAGACGTCACCACTCACCGGAACAGCCAATAGAAAACCAGCTGTAGTGATAAAATATAGCGCTCTTATCTCTGACGGTCAGTCCGAATGTTTCGCTTGGGCATAAGATAAGTAAGATACGATTATGTGTATGTGTACCGGTGTGTATGCATGTTTGTATGTGTGATTATATGCTAACCTAATATGTGAGAATTTATATAATATATACATGAGACACACGGAACTTAATTATTTGAGATGTGAGATCTCAACAGAATCGTAATTTCCTAACTTACTTAGTAGCCTCTAGGGTTCATTAATTGATGTCCTCTCTAACTTAGTAGCCTCTAGGGTTCATTAATTGATGTCCTCTCTAACTTAGTAGCCTTGAGGGTTTCTCAATTGTTGTTCTCTTTGACGTAGTAGCCTTGAGGGTTTCCCAATTGATATCCTCTCTAACTTAGTAGTCTTGAGGGTTCATTAATTGATGTCCTCTCTAGCTTTGTAGCATTGAGGGTTCATTAATTCATGGCCTCTCTAACTTAGTAGCCTAGAGGGTTATTAACTGATGCCCTCTCTAACTTAGCAGCCCTGAGGGTTTCTCAATTGATGTCCTCTCTAACTTAGTAGCCTCTAGGGTTCATTAATTGATGTCCTCTGTAACTTACCTAGTGGCCGTGAGGGTTTATCAGTTGATGTCCTCTCTAACTTTGAGGCCTCCAGGGTTTCTCAATTGGTGCCTTCTGTAATGTAGTGGCATCGAGGTTTTCTCAATCGATGTCCTCTCTAACTTAGTGGTCTCGAGGGTTTTTCAATTGATGTCCTCTCTAACTTAGTGGTCTCGAGGGTTTCTCAATTGATGTCCTCTCTAACTTAGTTAGTGGTCTCGAGGATTTTTCAATTGATGTCCTCTCTATTTTAATGACCCCTAGGGTTCATTGATTGATGTCCTCTCTAACTAAGTAGCCTCTAGGGTTCATTAATTGATGTCCTCTCTAAGTGGTCTCTAGGGTTCATTAATTGATGTCCTCTCTAACTTAGTGGTCTCGGAGGTTTCTCAATTGATGTCCTCTCTAACTTATTGATCTCGCAGGTCTCTCAGTTGATGTCCTCTCTAACTTAGTGGTCTCGAAAGTTTCTAAATGATGTCCTCTCTAACTTAGTGGCTTCTATGGTTCATTAATTGATGTCCTCTCTAACTTAGTGGCCTCAAGGATGTCTCAGTTGATGTCCTCTGTAACTTAGTGGCCTCTAGAGCTCATCAATTGATGCCCTCTCTTAGTTAGTGGCCTCTTCTTCTTCTTCTTCTTCTTCTTCTTCTTCTTCTTCTTCTTCTTCTTCTTCTTCTTCTTCTTCTTCTTCTTCTTCTTCTTCTTCTGCTTCTTCTTCTTCTTCTTCTTCTTCTTCTTCTTCTTCTTCTTCTTCTTCTTCTTCTTCTTCTTCTTCTTCTTCTTCAGCGTTCCGAGCTATTGAGGTTCTTTGCTGCAGATACAATCCGTCTCCATTCGTCTCTCTGGTTGACCTTCTCTTGCCAGTCGTTGATTCCAGGTGCTTGTAGGTCTGTATATATATTATCTCTCCACCGTCTTCTTGGTCTACCTCGGGGTCTACGGTCATTTATTTCCTGAGTGTAAGCGAGTTTTGTTTCCCTATTATCTTCCATTCTTTCTATATGTCTCAGCCATTGTAATCTATTAGCCTTCATGATACCAGTGATTAGCGGGGACTTAAACAGATCATAAATGTCTTTGTTACTTCTTCTTTTCCACTCTCCACTTTGTGTATACCTAATGGGTCCAAAGATGCGTCTTAAAACTTTGTGGCCTCTAGGGTTCATTAATTGATGTCCTTACCTTAATCGCCTCTAGGGTTCTTTAATTGATATCCGATCTAACTTACCGCTCCACATTCTCCGTCAATGACATTGTTCTACTCACTAACTTACCGCTCCACATTCTCCGTCAATGACATTGTTCTACGCTTCACCGCATCTCGTTCTGGGTTCTCTTGTTAATTTGAACTCAAGCGTAGTCAATAAGTGTGCTACCACTTCTAGTGCATTGGACTGATGTTTGCGAGTGGGTTAACTTTCCTATCTGACCAGTGTCCCTCGCCTTCAAGCCAATCCGCTCCGACCCTATCTCACCAGTGTCCCTCGCCTTCAAGCCAATCCGCTCCGACCCTATCTGACCAGTGTCCCTCGCCTTCAAGCCAATCCGCTCCGACCCTATCTCACCAGTGTCCCTCGCCTTCAAGCCAATCCGCTCCGACCCTATCTGACCAGTGTCCCTCGCCTTCAAGCCAATCCGCTCCGACCCTATCTCACCAGTGTCCCTCGCCTTCAAGCCAATCCGCTCCGACCCTATCTGACCAGTGTCCCTCGCCTTCAAGCCAATCCGCTCCGACCCTATCTCACCAGTGTCCCTCGCCTTCAAGCCAGTCCGCTCCGACCCTATCTCACCAGTGTCCCTCGCCTTCAAGCCAGTCCGCTCCGACCCTATCTCACCAGTGTCCCTCGCCTTCAAGCCAGTCCGCTCCGACCCTATCTCACCAGTGTCCCTCGCCTTCAAGCCAGTCCGCTCCGACCCTATCTCACCAGTGTCCCTCGCCTTCAAGCCAATCCGCTCCGACCCTATCTGACCAGTGTCCCTCGCCTTCAAGCCAGTCCGCTCCGACCCTATCTCACCAGTGTCCCTCGCCTTCAAGCCAGTCCGCTCCGACCCTATCTCACCAGTGTCCCTCGCCTTCAAGCCAGTCCGCTCCGACCCTATCTCACCAGTGTCCCTCGCCTTCAAGCCAGTCCGCTCCGACCCTATCTCACCAGTGTCCCTCGCCTTCAAGCCAATCCGCTCCGACCCTATCTCACCAGTGTCCCTCGCCTTCAAGCCAGTCCGCTCCGACTTTTGAGGTACTTGTAAATTACGTCCCCATGTCAAGGACGAGAAGTCAACATCTTAGTCTAACTGTCCGGTGAAAGGTTTTGTTTGTGTTTGGCTTTCTTACTGCGTGTCTAAGAACCAGCATATTTATTTATTTATTTTTGCATTTATTATAGTGTATATATGTAATGCTGTTTCTAACAGCATTGAAATTACAGAGTGGATATCAATTGTATATCTCTCACACAGCTGGATATAAATTATACATCTCTCACACAGCTGGATATATATTGCACATGTCTCGCACAGCTAATATCTATTGTATATCTCTCACACAGCTAATATATATTAAACATCTCTCACACAGCTGGATATCTATTGTACATTTTCACCTGTCTATTGTCCTCACTGACATAATAATAACATTACGGGTAGTTTCATGTACCCAAGTCGCTAGATACCACTCACACTTGAAATACCGTTGCTTGCACAAAATCAAACATCTACAGGCTGCCGGAAAAGTCTGGAACAAATGGTAGACATGTTTTTAAAGGCAAACCATTGCGCTAGCACCGAAATAACCAGTAGATACGTCTCTCAGTAGTCTGCAGAGATTAACCCAGAATAAAGGCCGATAAATCTAATAGCAGACGTCCTGAAAATAATGGGAAATAAACACAGTTACTTTCTTTTAATAAGGGCTCGCAGTTCCTCGGGGCCAGAGCCACCCCATGAGGTTCCACGTCCCTGTGTGCCATTCGGATGACCGCCTCTGCTGGTGTCCCTGGCCAGATCAAGTGCAGACACTACACTTTGATCTTAGTCAAAAGGCCGAGAAGCCATAATAAGTTACGTGTAACTCCTGCGAACAAGTGAGAGATAATGAACACAGACACACCGTGTATGCGTTACAACGAAGCGACTACACTACGGCCAACGTAAATTACGGGGGAGGAGAGATCAATGACGATATCCCCCCCCCCCCCCCCCCCCCCAAAAAAAAAATCATAAAATAAACATAAGTACATACTACAACACAAAGAATCGACGTTTCGATTGTAATAATCTTTCCCAGGAACAACAGCAACATATCTAAAGAAAAACATGAAATTAGAACATTTCATCACATTAAAACACAATTGTCTTTCAGTATACTTATTTTTCTGTTATATATATATATATATATCGTCTTTGATTTTGTTCCTATGTGATTTACGTTTACCGTTTACCGTAGTGGAGTTAGTTGTAGGGTGTGCACACTATGTCCGTGTCTCACTGTTTCCCGGGCGCTACACTGTACACATACCTAGCTGTTGTCATGTCCTATTGTTATACCCTTCTGCAGCCATGACTTCTTTGACCCGACAAGAATGCACTACCCACAGCTTCCTCTGTGATCCTATACCCCATCTTGTGGCAAAAGCTCTCGGCCATCTCACAACAAACCAGCCATGAAAACACGATGATCCCCTCAGCTTGTAAATATTATACATATCCGTCTTTCATGTATAAACACACAAAGTATTGTTTGGCGCTCACAGAAGGAGAAGAAAAAACTATAGACTAGAGGACGGACTAGACAACATTCAATTAGAAAGCTATAGCTACCGACCGGGATTCGAACCTGTCACCTGCAAATGACGAAATCGCCTCGCTGCAGGAACAAGTGTACTTCGACACATGACCAACTAGACACTCCAAAACAAAAGTGTTTTCATTAGTCATGTCTATCATACACACGAACCTACAACTGTGAAATAGTAACGGAATTCGTATCAAACCATTGAGATAGCACTATATTTTTTAAATTTTGTTGCGTATCCCTTACGGGACGTTGCAGTCAACACCAGCATTTTCAGCTGCTGTTGATGTACTAGGCAAGTGTTACGTTCAGTAGTTTGCCATTGCTTTCTGAACGACCGGCCCCTATACCTTTTTCGAAAAAAACAGCACCGCCGTGTTTCGAACCCGGGTATACGGGCTCACAAACCGCGTTCGCAAGCCCTTAGCCACAGAGATATCTCATAATTTATATTACACTAGCATCTTCATGATCTGCTGCTGGAGTTGTCTATCTTAACGCACTGGGAAGACTGCAACAACCAAATATTGGCTCTGAAAATATTCGGAGTGTCATGGCTGACACGACGAAGGCACCAAGCTAATGAGAAAATATTGGTTCCAGACTTTTATGGCGCGCTGTATGTGTACAACATTTATACGAGCAAGCATAATATGTTACACGTTGTTGAAAGCTCATGAAAAAAATATATGTTTATGCAACATGAAAGATTATACGTACAACTTAATGTGTGAAGACGTATCTCTGAAATTGAGCGTGGGGCAATAAACACGTGGTATCAATATGACCAGAAAGACAACACACGAGATCGAAAAACCGCAGGCATGTCTTGCAACATCAATATGGGACATACTCAAACAATGATCAATAATTGTAATATACATATGCGACAAACTCACCGAGAAACCGGACAGTTGTTGGCGGGCTCTGTCAGATCTGTGCATCGAAGAAAAGCTGCTCAGAAACAGCAGCATGGGTTAAAAATTGCAATATTTTGGCCAATTCGAGGTGGTCACAGTGGTTTAGACAGGACAATTACGAAAGGCATGACCCCTGGAATACAAGACAGGGTGCAGATAGATCATGACAGGCACCCTGCGTGCGTAAATACATGAGGCAGGGGAACTGCCACAGATCGAGAGAGTCTCTCCAGCGGAATATAACGACAAAGATATTCTGCACAAAATTTGCTACTCAATGATGATGCAACAGATTACATTCTGGAAAATTGCACTTTGTTTCATGGTATATATTTTATCTTTCCGAGTTTTATAAATACCTTCTAGAATCCTGAAGATGAGATTTGTCACCGGACATCCCGCGTTATTGCTCTCTGGTTTCTCGGCAAAGCTGCCAGGCGCACATATGCATGACATTTTAAGGACGGATGTAATAAAAAAATACAAATGGCATAAATACAATCTGAAACGACAACTCTGATCATACATCACAGAATATGTTATAGTTCTCCTGCCGCACCCCATCTCCCAGTGGAACATTGCCTCTAATCCAATTCCCGCCGCCTCCCATCTCCCAGTGGAACATAGCCTCTAACCTATCTCCCAGTGAAACATTGTCTCTAACCCAACTCCCGCCGCCTCACATCTCCCAGCGGAACATTGCCTCTAACCTATCTCCCAGTGGAACATTGCCTCTAACATATCTCCGGCACGGTCGTTCAGAAAGCAATGGCAAACTACTGAACGTAAACTTGCCAAGAAATCACATACAGCCAAAACATGCTGGGGTTGACAGCGAAGTCTTGTAAAGGATATACAATTAATTAACACATGCGAAAATAAATTTATATATATATATATATATATATATATATATATATATATATATATATATATATATATATATATATATATATATATATATATATATATATATGACTTTTATCAAATTAAAACATGAAATACAAGTATAATGAAAGAAGCGCTAGAACAATGATTAATTATTATAAGGCATCAATAAAACGAGCATACAGCGATACTAAGTTATTGCTAACTCTTTGAGTTGTCCCTTTGGGCAATTTTGTATGACTTCCTGTTGGATATAAATTTTTTAATTCGTTGACAGTTTTCTCCAGACGGTTTTGGGAAATCTGTTTCTGATACAGGGTATTGATATCACAATAAAAATATACGCCCTGTAAGCACGACGTTGCCATGCGAACGGTTGATGAGAGACATGTCCGTTTTTCTCAGAAACGTTTGATTTCAACATTGAATGCAATGTCTGCTGTCTTCATGGATAGATGCGTTTGGTTTAATCATTGACAACAATGTTTGTTTTACTGACATGCAGAAAACGTTTCGTTTATTCATTGGCGGCACTAGAAATACTTAGTACGATCAGTCTAGACACTGTTATTTTACTGCTATGAGGATACCCACGACTGCATTCAGCCATTGACGGCAGCCTATTACTGACTAATCGACAGCAGAGTCTCATCTCTGCACGGACAGCTGTGTCTGGAAAACACCCAATACCATCTCATCTCATCTTGTTCCTCTTGTACTATGCCGTGTCGAGAATGCCTAAACCGTTACCTGCAAACGTCCTTGACCTTATTATTGAGCACCCCATGTGTATTGCAATTGTGTGACATCTCAAAATGTTAGACGATTGTATGGAAATCAAAACAAAAAAAGTCGATCACAGATAAATGGTGTTTGTAAACAAACATGACACTACACCAATCTCTCGGATAGTTTAGTCTCGTATTCTCACATTCTTACAGTCCCGGAGTCCTATCTCTCTTGCCACTATTAGCACTATGTCTTGATGATATGAAGGCACGTTTAGGCTGACAGTAGCTAGTTGTGAAACAGAATCACCCACATACGCTGTAGTCAGTGATGTTAGCCCTTCTCATGCCTGGGGTAACAAGGTGCTACCTCCATATTTCAAACCACTAGGCACTAGATGGTTGTGGTGGTCAATATCTCACCGGAAGCCTTTTCTTCGCAAGAAATGTCCTGGTACTAATGTTTAGACACAACCGGCCCAGTGCGCCAACTAACTCACGCAGCGTTGGTTTTGATCGCAGTCTTCCAAACATTAAACGGGGCACGTGACTTCACATATCATACATATCTTGACCAGTTTCGGTTATCACGCTGTATTGTCAACACCGACGTATCCCCTACACTCAGAATGCAATATGTCTGCAGACTCCTCTTACTTTTAGTTGTGCTTTAGAGTACATTTAACATGGTAGTTATGTTATTGTTATTGTTGAGGCTTGTGCTCACACACGCCAGTCGGCCAGGTTTTTGAGAAGTAGGACGGCGATCGTGCCAAGGCTTGTTTTCGTGTGCTATCTACAACCTTGTAGATTTCTCACCGATATGTTTGATTCTAATATTGAGCATTTGTAAATCTGACGTGATCTTTGTATCAGTATACTTACGTCTGCATGCACGCAGCGAGAAGAAGCGCCAAAATCCGCACACACGCACATCAACTACGCACACCCGCATTTTTCCACTTTCATGTTCTGTAGGATTTGATACACTATATGCATGTTTTCGTCGAAGTACATAAGGGGCAGTGGCGATAATTTTGTGGGTGTGCAGCATGAGTTTGTGCCTGGCACTTGCTGGTTCATCCAGCTGTAAGGCGTGTTGTCCTGCATGGTCATGCGACATTCTCCTGTGCAGTAGTCAGCGTTGACGTGTGTTGGGGCGATGATCCAGTCCCAGCCGAACTCCGCGAAGCCGACGATGAGCGGGTGTCTGCAGCATCTGGTATCTGTGGAGTTCTCGACACACATCAGCGACTCGCTGCGTCGTCGTCGACTGTTGTGATGGGATTCGATGATTTTTGTGTCCAGACAGGGCTCCTGCATAAGAGAATACATCATGTGTCACAGAGAATACAATGTTATCACATAATATATAATGTGTGTCAGAGAGAATACAATGTTATCACAGAACATATAATGTTTCAGAGAGAATACAATGTTATCACAAAAAATAAAATGTGTGTCAGAGAGAATACAATGTTATCACAGAACTTATAATGTTTCAGAGAGAATACAATGTTACCACAGAACATATAATGTCTCAGAGAGAATACAATGTTATCACAGAACATATAGTTTCAGAGAGAATACAATGTTATCACAAAATATATAATGTTTTATAGAGGATGCAATGTTATCACAGAACATATAATGTTTCAGAGAGAATACAATGTTATCACAGAACATATAATGTTTCAGAGAGAATACAATTGTATCACAGAATATGTAATGTTTCAGAGAGAATGTAATGTTGTCACATAACTTATAATGTTTCAAAGAGAATACAATTGTGTCACAGAATATATAATGTTTCAAAGATATTACAATGTTATCACGGAATATATAATGTTTCATAGAGAATGCATATTATCACAGAATATATAATGTTTCAGAGAGAATACAATGCTATCAGGGAATATATAATGTTTCAGAGAGAGTAAAATGTTATCACAGAATATATAATGTTTCAGAGAGAATACAGTTGTATCACGTATGCATAATGTGTCAGAAATAATATAATATTATCTCAGAATATATAATGTTTCAGAGAGAATGCAATGTTATCACAAAATGCAAACTGTTTAACAGAAAATACAATGTTATCACAGAATATATAATGTTTCAGAGAGAATATAATGTTATCACATATTATGTAATATATAAGAGAGAATACAATATTATCACAGAATATTATCATAGAAGATTAAAAGTCATAATATACGGTATAATGTTATTAAATAATACATAATGTTATTACATTCAGTATGAAGTAATGTTATCAGTGAATGTACAAGTAAATAAAAATAAATTTTGTTGCGGATCCCTTACGGGACGTTGCAGTCAACACCAGCATTTTCAGCTGCTGTTGATGTACTAGGCAAGTGTTACGTTCAGTAGTTTGCCATTGATTTCTGAACGACCGGCCCCTACACCTTTTTCGAAAAAACCGGCACCGCCGTGTTTCGAACCCGGGTATACGGGCTCACAAACCGCGTAAGGTATAATGTTATAACTAAACATACTGTTATACGAGAAGGTATAATGTTATAACTAAATGTGTTGTAAGAGAAGGTATAATGTTATAACTAAACATACTGTTATACGAGAAGGTATAATGTTATAACTAAACATACTGTTATACGAGAAGGTATAATATTATAACTAAACATACTGTTATAAGAGAAGGTATAGTGTTATAACTAAATGTGTTATAAGAGAAGGCATAATGTTATAACTAAATGTGTTATAAGAGAAGGTATAATGTTATAACTAAACATACTGTTATAAGAGAAGGTATAATGTTATAACTAAATGTGTTGTAAGAGAAGGTATAATGTTATAATTAAACATACTGTTATACGAGAAGGTATGATGTTATAACTAAACATACTGTTATACGAGAAAGTATAATGTTATAACTAAACATACTGTTACAAGAGAAGGTATAATGTCATAACTAAACATACTGTTATAAGAGAAGATAAAATGTTGTAACTAAATGTGTTATAACAGAAGGTATAATGTTATAATTAAATGTGTTAAAAGAGATGATATCATATTATAGCTAAACATAGTGTTAAAATAGAAGATATCGTGTTGTAACTAAACATATGAGAATGTATACTCGCACCTTGCCGTCGTGACAGACGATAGTTTGTTACATTGTGCTTACAAAAAAAAAACAAGGCATAACTACTACCCATGGCTGTAGCGAATGTGACTGATCAGACCAATTCGCGTGGTAAATGTTTGTTCACAATGGATACATGGGAACACATGGTCATTTTCACAATCACGCACAATTCGATGTCTCACATGCTCAGTGTGTGATTCCGAGATCGGTTAATACCAGGGATAGCACAAAGTCTGGGCTGAATTCTAGAGATCATGTGTTGCCCATGCAGCATGATCCCTCTCTCGGCCTGCCTAGTTCACTCCAGAGGAGAGGTAACACCAATACATCTGGAACATGACAAACTGCTGAAGATGCCGGATCAGCAAAGCTGTACGCCTGTCAGAGCTTCGATCCTAGACCAGTTGCCAACCAAGGCTTCCCAATTGCGCTGCTCCGCCCGAAGCCGTTGGCACGTTGTAGGGTGTCGGGTTTGATGAGCGCCGCCCAACATTCGGCGGTAACAGACAGAATGCACTACCGTCTACTGTCATACGGTAGCTCTGTCATTTCTGACTAAGGCTTGACATAATATAAGAGAAGGTACAACATTATAACTAAACGTAGTGTTATACTGGTCATTGAGAAAAATATAAAATACCCCTAAACTCTGTGACGTCGTATCAGCGAGTAAGAGGCGCCATTTATAACCTGCCTCCCTGCTGCCTTGCAGGGTCTGTATTTTTAGGCAACAACCCGTGGAGTCAACCTTACACAAACCGGCGAAAGACAAGGGGAAACCATCGTTGTATTTTCCTAAAATGTGCTACATACGATACACGATGGTTATTACGCGACAGTATGCAAATTAAATGCTAAAATTACATTAAATGTTGGTACATGGAATGTCAGAACACTTGGACAGAAAACATCCAGAAGCACATGAACAGAACAATTACATCTCGGGCCTAAAGAATCCCATGGGTCACGGAGAAGTTCAGAATCGCGTGCTCCCCGATGTAATTGTGAGTCCAACGTGACAGCAACATCACGTACGCACATTGCCTATTCCCTTCTCGAAGAATCTTGATTCTTCTCGAACTCACCCGACTCATGGCGTCAAGGACTAATTTAGCAGGGGGTTTCCCTAGCTATGTTCCCAATCTGACGGGAGACAACTAGTCTTATTCCGACCAAAGGGAAATAATGCAGAGGACAGACTTAAATCTGGTCCGTTTCGTCACAAGTAGTAGTAGTAGTAGTAGTAGTAGTAGTAGTAGTAGTAGTAGTAGTAGTAGTAGTAGTAGTAGTAACAGGAGTAGTAGCATCAGTAGTAGTAGTAGTAGTAGTAGTAGTAGTAGTAGTAGTAGTAGTAGTAGTAGTAGTAGTAGTAGTAGTAGTAGTAGTAGTAGTAGAAGCAGCAGTAGTAGTAGTAGTATTAGCCGTTGTTGTTGTTTTTGTATTAGTAGTAGTAGTAGTAGTAGTAGTAGTAGTAGTAGTTACTGTAGCAGTAGCAGTAGCAGCAGCAACAGTAGTAGTAGTAGTAGTAGTAGCAGCAGCAGCAGCAGCAGTAGTAGTAGTAGTAGTAGTAGTAGTAGTAGTAGTAGTAGTAGTAGTAGTAGTAGTAGTAGTAGTAGTAGTAGTAGTGGTAGTAGTAGTAGTAGTAGTAGTAGTAGTAGTAGTAGTAGTAGTAGTAGCTGTAGCAGTAGTAGCAGCAACAGTAGTAGTAGTATTAGTTGTTCTTGTTGTTGAATTACTAGTAGTAGTAGTATAGTAGTAGTAGTTGTAGTAGTAGTAGTAGTAGTAGTAGTAGTAGTAGTAGTAGTAGTAGTAGTAGTAGTAGTAGTAGTAGTAGTAGTAGTAGTAGTAGTTGTTGTTGTTGTTGTTCTTGTTGTTGTATTACTAGTAGTAGTAGTATAGTAGTAGTAGTAGTAGTAGTAGTAGTAGTAGTAGTAGTAGTAGTAGTAGTAGTAGTAGTAGTAGTAGTAGTAGCAACAGTAGTAGTAGTAGTAGTAGTAGTAGTAGTAGTAGTAGTAGTAGTAGTAGTAGTAGTAGTAGTAGTAGTAGTAGTAGTAGTAGTAGTAGTAGTAGTAGTAGTAGTTGTTGTTGTTGTTGTTGTTGTTGTTGTTGTTCTTGTTGTTGTATTACTAGTAGTAGTATAGTATTACCAGGAACATTAGTAGATCTAGATTCCTGGAAACATAACAGTTTGTGTTACAATTGGTGAATTCCAATCATTACCGATTAACTGTGTGTGTTACATTTTGGGAATTCCTATGAACAGTAAAATACTAACATTGGATTTTTTCCAAAGTGACAGTAACATTAATTTTAGGATTCTTTGATCCCAGAACTTTTATGAAAGAGTATTTACACTGTGTGTGTTAGATTGATGATCAATATTGGACTGTTTCCACTATTGATGACCAAGCATCCGGACTGTTCAAGAGCTATCGGAGGAAGACGAGACTTGTCCTGAGAGGCACATCATTTGGGTGAGGTTTTCTGTCCATCATATATGGTGCTGTTGTGTGGCCAGTACAGTGAGGAAACAGACTTTGCTCCTGAGCTATTCGGTCTGACTCTACATACACGTTAGATTATACGACAGACATTCTACAAATACACTTTACACATACGTGACTCTTTTCTCTATTAAACTAATGTGTTGTTTTTGTTAGAGCCAGTGTTGTGTAGTGTGTTTTGGGAAAAGAATGAAAGGGGGCTTGGTTTAGTAGTAAGAGAGAGAGAGAGAGAGAGAGAGAGAGAGAGAGAGAGAGAGAGAGAGAGAGAGATCCAGGGACCGACGGGGTATTGTGGACAGAAAGCGGGATATCCTCAAGATATTGATATGGGGTTAAAAGGATGTCGGTGTTGATTCCCCTCACCCCAGGGGCGACACATAGAAAAAATACGACATTACTGGGGGGCTCGACACGGGATATTTTGACACGGGATATTTTGACATGGGATATTTCGACACGGGATATCTTGACACGGGATATTTTGACACGGGATATCTTGACACGGGATCGCCTGACACGGGATATCTACATAGGTCTTTGATCCTAATTCTACTCTTGTCATTGAGAGATTGTTTTGTGTTGTGCTGTGTGGTGTTAATTATATAGATAAAATTTAACAAGTATATATATATATATATATATATATATATATATATATATATATATATATATATATATATATATATATATATATATATATATATATATATATATATACATTGTGTAGAGAAATTTACATTCAACCTGCTGACTCACCTCTCTGAAATATGGCGACTCTTAAATTAGATTTGGCAGAACTAAGGGCAAGGCGGGAAGGAATTGGCTTGTCGGGTTCTGCACTAACAGATTACAAGATTACATACAGGAGGTGGCGAGAGATTTTCGTCAAGCAGAAAGGGAAGATCGGAAGGCTGAGATGGAATTAAGAAAGATGGAGTTAGAGACTAAGAGAATTGAATCTGAGCAAGCCACTAGAAGTCTAGAACTTGAAGCTGAGCAAGCTGCTAAGAAACTTGAAGCTGAACAAGCTGTTAAGAAACTGGAAGCTTAAAAAGCTGTTAAGAAACTGGAAGCTAAACAAGCTGCTAAGAAACTTGAAGCTGAGCAAGCTGCTAAGAATCTTGAGGCGGACCAAGCTGCTAAGAGATTGGAAGCTCAACAAGACGCTCAGAAAAGGGAGCATGAGTACCGAATGCGGGAACTCGAGCTTAAGAGACAATCTAGTGGGGAAACTGAGGGAACAGTGGAAGGTTCCTCTCTCCCTGGCTCAACCCCAGTGGGTGGACATAGCTACCATGCTATCAAGTTTCCTTTGGCTGTCTACGAAGAAGACAAAGAGAAGATCGACCAGTAATTACACTTCGAGGCCATGTCTGTTGCTATGGATCTGGATCGTGACAAATGGTGTCTTAAGTTGTCCCAGGGATTACGCGGGACAGGTTACGAGGTCTATTCTCGCCTACCGCCAGGACACGAGAACAATTACGATGAATTGAAAACGGCTCTGTTGAAACGTTTCGAAGTTACGTCACATACCTACCGGAAAAAATTTCGAACAGCGAAAAGAGAACCGGGAGAGTTGTTTGCCGCCTACAGTCTGCGTCTGAAATCCTATCTCCATAAGTGGATGGATTTGGCTGAGTTCGCGCATGACTATGAGAGTCTGGAAGAGCTCATGATAGTCGACCAGATGCGAAAGCAAATATCGAAATCTCTCAGGACATTCTTTGTGAGAACAAGGGGCGGAACGTATCGACATCGTGACGAAAATGGCAGAGCGGTTCGTCGAGGTACATGGGGAGGCGGGAGAAAACCTTTCCACAAACACCAAAAGTCAGGAGAAACATGACCGGAAGAAATCCAAAAGCACAGGGAACAAGAAAGTGGAACCATATGTTAAAACGTCAGAGGAGAGTTTGGAGAAGACAAAGGAGGGAAGCAAGAGCACTTCGAGCTCTTCACCAAAACGACCGTGGACGGAGAAGTGGTGTTCGATTTGTAAGTCGCCCTCTCACAATACGAGGGAATGCAAATCGAAGGCTAAGAGCCCTCACTTCGCGGCATGTCAAGTGACTCCAAAGGAGGTTGTCACGGAAAATGCTGAGGTCGACAAGGAAGCTCACAACCAGGAGAGCTCACCGAAGTTCGGCACGAGAAAATCTAGGACAGGGAAATGGTGTAAACACTGCAAGTCGAACACGCATAATGCTAAAGATTGCAGGGTTAAGTCAGGAGATTCTCATTTCGTCGTGTGCCCAGTAGAACCTGAGGTGGAGTCCACCGAACAGGACTGGACGGGGAGGCCGTGATTTCTGCGGATCTGGTACATCCAGAATAATTCACAGGTGAGACCATGGAGATACAGCCTGCACTGAAGAGTGCTGTAGCCATGAAGTTGCCAATCGCCAAAGTGGAGATTCGGTCAAGATATGTCACCGGCACAACCAAGGCCGCTAAATTGACCGATCCCATTCTTCATATGGGGCATACCATCTCATTTAGTAGGCATATGGGTATTGCCGCCACCATGCAGCGAATTTCCTGCCATTACTATTGGCGTCGGTATGTGAAGTCCTGTCCTGAGTGCCAGAGGGTGGCACAGAAACACTGGACAGCGCCGGTGGTCTTGGGTGAAATGCCCATCATGAACTCTCCTTTCGAGACGGTAGCCATCAACATCGTGGGTCCACTTCCAAGGACTAGGAAGAGGAACATGTACACATTCACAATGGTGGATTGCTGTACGATGTGGGGTGAAGCCATACCATTGACCACAATTGACTCGAAACGAGTGTCGGACGCACTGATGGAGGCCTTTACCAGATTAGGCTTCCCTAATCAAATTCTGACGGACAATGGGTCCCAGTTTTGTGGGAAACTCATGGAGAAGGTGTTTAGGGTGTTCCACTCTAACCATATAGATACCAGCCCTTACCACCCTCAAGCCAATGGACAAGTAGAGCGTTTCAACGGCACGTTGATGACAATGCTCCGGAAACTGGCACAGGAAAAACCTGATAGGTGGGATGAATATATCCCAGCAGCGCTTTTCGCCTATCGGGAAGTACCTCATGGCTCAACAGGACTACCACCCGCTACATTGCTGTTTGGTCGTCCAATCAAAGGACCGTTGGAAGCCATGTTGAGGAGTTGGACTGAGGAGGGGACGTCAGAAGAAGTGATCTCCTCTTATAAATACGTGGAAGAACTGAAAGAAAAACTACACAAGGGATGGACTCTGGCGACTCAGAACTTGAAAAGGGCCAGAAAAAGACATGCGGCTTACTACAACCGTAGGTCTAAAGACAGATCTCTAGAGGTGGGAGACAAAGTCTTGTTGCTACTCCCAACGGGAACCAACAAACTGGAAATAGGTCGGCAAGGACCATTTCCCGTGGAAAGGGTGGTCTCCAGAACCAACTATCAGATCCGGATCCGGGGAAAGTCGAAGATTTTCCATATTAATCTCCTGCGGAAGTACGAGGAGAGACCCGGAGACAAAGCAGCCCACCTCATGGCAATGGCAGTTGCAGTGGAGACTGAAACGGGAACCCACGAGGGCAGGGAATATCCCCTGGTACACCAGGAAACCTATAGGGATGTGCAGGGTGAACCCTGATCTGACTTCCCAGGAGAGGGAAAAGATTACACAGGTTCTCGAGTCTCATAAGCAGATACTGACTGATAAACCAGGACGAACGAGGTTGGTTGAATTCAATATGACCTTGACCACACAAGAGCCTGTTCGCCAAAAGGTTTACCCAATGCCATTCTCTAAAGAAAAGTCCCTGGAGGAGGAAATACAGAAACTGCTGAAGGATGACGTGATTGCGCCATCCACATCCCCATACAATGCGGTGGTGGTTTTGTTACGCAAACCAAGTGGAGAACACCGGTTGTGTATAGACTATCGACTTCTGAACAGTCATACACAATTTCAGGTGGAACCTTTGCCGAATCCAACTCAGTTATTCGCTAGGCTCCATAAGGCTAGGTACTTCTCAAAAGTGGATCTGATGAAAAGGATTACTCAAAACAATGTATTTCCTTAGTGAATGTAAACACAGAAGCCACACACAATATGTTGCACAATTTATTGCCTGGCATATTTCGCTGCATCTCGTCGTGCCAGATAAGGATTACACCAGGAATCAATGTCAATAACGAAAATTGTCGGAGAGCAGATGGTTCGGTCATGTAACAATGCAATCTCCAACAGCATGCCTCTTAGCACGTGATATATTAGACACGACAGAAACAATTGAAAATAAACGCCCAACAAGCGGTGGATAATCAAGGGCAATGAACACCACACTGCACGAAGGCCACGCACATGTTCTCTCCTAACATGGCGTTGAACTCCAAAGCACGAAAAACCGAAATCAAAAGATCTTGAAACAAAACGTTACTTAAAACTGTAAAGACCTTAGAAGTAATGTTATTAAACAGCAAAAAGAGCTAAGAAGTAATGTTACTAAATAGTGGATACACCCAGGTAGTCACATTTGACTAAACAACGAATGGGTCTAAGAATTATCATTTGACTATGTAACATGCCTGGGTTCATTAACATTGGGTGTTGTGGACCTAAGCGAAAGTGGTACTACGTGGGCAAGCTAACCGCCCTGAGATATAATAGACGGAGGTAAAATTGGGCTGGATGGTAGGTCCCCAGAGGAGGGCAAATGAGAAGACAGACGGTGAAGGTTGGAGACAGTGAGTTAAGGGGGTGTGGAGGAGGTCTCAGCCCGCTAGTGTGGTTGTGAGAGAGACAGCTTAGGCTGACGAGGAGTGTTGTGTGAAGTTAGGGGACTGGGGATAGTCAGTTGAAGCCTAGACCTAGAGAGGGTCGGATGGTTGAAGCCGAGACCCAGAGAGGATCGGATAGTTAGTGGAGGCTTAGACCCAGAGTGGGTTGGATCGAGTGAGTTCGGGCCGGGAGAGTGGCTGGTTAACTGTTGTGGTGGATTAGATTAAAACGGCCTGGAGTAGGCTGTCATATAGCAAATTACAGTAGCATAGGATTCATTTGATGAGTTAGCGCATCAAGAGCAAGTTACAGAGTGTCACATACGTTGCACGTAGTGACACATACATTGAACGCAATGAAGACGTCATTGTAATACGTCACCTAACACTATAACGGTTAGATGGCCAGTTTGTGATCCAGCAAAGACAGGTTAGGACGTGCTTCAACACCAGTCACAGAATACCGGCCGTTATACTGCTGCCAGTCCTCGGTGTCCACATGAAGTCGCTCTAGTTTGTGTCCGGCAAGTGACTACAGGTACTCCTGGCTCTCCTGATGCCACGGTCGCTGGCATCTCTGGTATTCGCTATATGACAGTGGAAGGTAGGCGTTTGTTATGCATTCATTCTCATGGCAGGTGGCCAGCTTGGTGCCCAACTATCCACACAGTCTAGAGAGATGAATAGCGACGGAGAAGCAAGAGCGAAAGTGCGGTGCGAAAGACTGAAGCCTGGATGTGCTCACTCACTCATGTTTGCTGTTGAAGTTGCCTGCGATAAATTATATCTCAGTTCACTCGAATGACTTTGTTGTTGGATTTATGTTGGAGTCAGCATAGTGAGGCTGTCCTATATGGGATTGTACAATATAGCTCTAGCAGTTAAACGTCAGGTCAATATCATGAGAGGAAGCAGGGATCAGCGTTTAACTCATGACATAGGCAGTGTTATTTGAGTGTTAGTTTGTGATGAGGATATATTCTGGAATTACTGTTCCATCATGTGCCATGCCGATAAGCGTGGGTGGTCATGTTCTGAGAGACTGCAGTACATGATATTCTTGGCATTTATAAAGGTAGTTTGCCATTGTTTTCCTTCCTAGCAGTGACCATACTGGTCGATGACCGTAACCATTGCCCCCCCCCCCCCAAAAAAAAAAGAGATCCTCTGCCTACCGTCGTGAAGCTGGAGATCATAACCTACAACTATCTGTTGGCTGCTCTTCAACTTCATCCATCACCTGCACCCATGGCTTCACGTAACCCTGATCGGGGAGGGGTGGGGGGCTAAACGGGTACTCCACTTGCCCAAGGGTGTCCCGTAGGCTAGCGGAAGGAAGGAGGCACCTTACCTCTCCTTTGATAGGGAATACCCCTACCCCGCCACCCATTGCTGTTACTGGATTTATATATGTTGCTTGTGTCCGTGTTCATTCATCATTAAAGGGATATTATGTGCGCAAACTCAATCTTGTTCAGTGACTAATAGATGTATACTACAGTAATGACTTGTGTCGCGGGACATGGGACTAACCCAGCTTACACTCTGCAGTGATATAGAAGGAGCATCAGGACCTAGACAATGACCAATCTCATTCTGTTGCAAAAGAGATTGTGACAGACTAAATAACGAATGGCCTTAGAGTTACAATTTGACTGAACAACGAATGGGTCAAAGAATTAAAATGTGACTACATAATGAATGGGCCTAAAAACTAAAATTTGACTAAACAACGAATGGGCCTAAAAATTAAATTAAAGTAGTGTCAAAAATAATATATCGCCAAATTTGACCTCCCATTTGGACAGAAGGACGATATATCGCCATACTAAGGTCATCGCCTTATTTGTTTTATTTCGTGGTATCTTCAGCAATCTCAATGTTCAGTGAACGGAAATCTTCATTATTATACTTGTTTATTCGACTGTTCAGCATGTTCAGTCCAAATCTAACTTTTCTTTGGCACTGAATCATTTAAAATGTGACTAAACGGTGAATGAACACAAGTTACATTCTGTTTACCAGCGATTAGTCCTTGATACAGCTATTCGGATAAGACACTGCATTAAATTTTGTTTCACTTATACATTTTATGTGACCTTATCATTATAATTTCGCTGACAGTAAATATATATTACTGGTTGTTTTCATTTATATTATAATTTTTGAGAAAACATTGATACTTTTAATTACATAAATTATTTGCGAACATTGATATTTGTTGTGACAGAAATTAGATGAGAACGTTAATATTGGCTGTAACAGAAATTAGATGAGAACGTTAATATTGACTGTGACAAAAAATAGATGAGAATATTAATATTGGCTGTGACAAAAAATAGATGAGAATATTAATATTGGCTGTGACAAAAATTAGATGAGAACATCAATATTGGCTGAAATTAGATGAAGCAAGGATACTATTTTTGACAGAAATTAAATGAGAACAATTATATTGTTTATAACAGAGATAAGATGAAGCAATCTATCACACCCTTTAATCAGCAGCTTATTTTTACACGGCCAGGAAGGGGGGGGGGGGGGTCAGCCTGACAGAATGGATAAGAGCGTTAGTTCTTAAACATTCGGTGTGCTGGTGCCGAGCTAGCGGGTTCAACCCCTGCACCGGTCAGAAGGACTAAAATGTTGAGTTCTCGTCCTTGACTTGGGGACGTATTTTACAAATACCTCAGTCAGAGTGGGTTCCCCTTGTGGAAAGGGACACTGGTAATGGGGAAAACTAATCCACACTCAAAACCCAGTCCAGTGCACTAGAATTAGTGGAACGTGTGTGGACTACGTTCAAAGCCAGCTAACAACAACAATAACAACAACCCAAAAATACGGCCTTGATCTTATGTCTTCTTCAATCACAGTTTGTGTCATGATTCTTTGTTTTGTTTTATTATTATTATTATTATTATAAATATTATTTCCACGCTATTCTTTGTATTTTTTTTATACAACCACATTTCGAAAACTTGAATTTTGCCCTCCCTTTATTTATTCACTGTCCCGTTTTCTGCACTTTACAGGAACTCTCACCAGCCTCTACATACTGAGAGAGACCACTGGTGGGGGGTGGGGGGTGGGGGGGGGGCCGGGGTGCAGATATCAAACACCTGGACGTCCATCCATGCCACGACTCAAGACCGTTAGCATGTTTCCTTTTGGTCATGCACTGATTAACAAGACAGTAGGGGCAGAAACGTGGAGACATTTACTGACTAACAAACAACACACATTTTACTAATAAACTACACACATTTTAGTAATAAACTGCACACATTTTACTAATAAATTACTCACATTTTACTAATAAACTACACACATTTTACTAATAAACTACAACCATTTTACTAATAAACTACACACATTTTAACTAATAAACTACACACATTGTACTAATAAACTACACACATTTTACTAATAAACTACACACATTGTACTAATAAACTACACACATTTTACTAATAAACTACACACATTGTACTAATAAACTACACACATTTTACTAATAAATTACAAGCATTCATTAATTGGTGCCTGTGCAGGATTGAATTATTGAAATGGTATGGCAGAATCACTTATGCAGAGCGTAGGGACAGAAAGTGGACAGGTTCGGTGAATCTAGAGAGAAAGACGCAGGCCATGAGCAGGACACACACTGAGGAACACCTGACAATAATCTACTTGGATAACACATGTTTTCTGCAACTTGCAGAGCAAAAGAAATAGAGAGTAACACAGAGAATGAACGAACGAACTTTATTGTATAGTCAGTTAGCTACTTAGTGTGAGAGAGAGAGAGAGAGAGAGAGAGAAGAGAGAGAGAGAGAGAGAGAGAGAGAGAGAGATAGAGAGAGAGAGAGAGAGAGAGAGAGAGGCGGAAGCGAGATTTAAGAACATACGGAGAAGAGATATTGAGTCGAGTAATATGGAGAGGACATAGAGTGAGCAGCAGGACATATGGAGAGGACATAGAGTGAGCAGCAGGACATAGGACAATATAAGACGTCGTGTTGTGAGTTGCCTGAGTGCCTATGTTTCCAACAAGGCTAAACTATTCAAATCCATGAACGGAGTCGCTGTAGCGTCACTACTGCACCCACCTGCCGTCACGGTTGCCCTGGGTTCAAGGTACCCCTCACAGTGGATATGTTTCTTCTTGTTTATGTTTCCAGATTCGGCCTAGCCTACCATAACTGGTACCAGAAAATGCTCGGGGGGGGGGGGGGGGGGGGGGCTCGGTCGATGTGTTAAGTATTCTCACGATGGCATGTCTCCATCTTGTGCAGTACTGGTACCTTGCCATCTTCACAGATGATAGTTATTGTCCTTCAAACAAAGAAAACCTCCCCATAGCATAAAGACTGGGCTGAATGTTAGAGACGGAGACATTGTTGTACATGCTACACGATCTTTCTCTCGGCCTGACTAGTTTACTCCAGAGGAAAGGTAACACTAATACATCTGGAACAAGATACGCTGCAGAAGCTGCCGGGTCAGCAAAGCAATGCTATAATTGTCCGCTTGTTGGAGCTTCGATCCTAGCCCAGTAACCGATTAAAGCCGAGGGTCTGGATTGCTCTGCCATGATATTTAGTCTTTAGATTGCATTTCCTCGTACCAGGATAACGCTTGTACACTCCCAATTGCGCTTCTCCGCCCGAAGCATTTGATACAATGTGGGGTGTCGGGTTTTGTGAGCGTCGCCCAACATTCGGCGCTAACAGAAAGCAGGTAGTACCGTCTACTGTCATACGGTATCTCAATCATATCTGACTAACACCCAACATTGAGCGTTGACAGAAAGCAGGTAGTACCGTCCACTGTCATACGGTAGGTCAGTCATATCTGACTAAGACCCAACATTCAGCGCTGACAGAAAGCAGGTAGTACCGTCTACTGTCATACGGTAGGTCAGTCATATCTGACTAAGACCCAACATTCAGCGCTGACAGAAAGCAGGTAGTACCGTCTACTGTCATACGGTAGGTCAGTCATATCTGACTAACACCCAACATTCAGCGCTGACAGAAAGCAGGTAGTACCGTCTACTGTCATACGGTAGGTCAGTCATATCTGACTAACACCCAACATTCAGCGCTGACAGAAAGCAGGTAGTACCGTCTACTGTCATACGGTAGGTCAGTCATATCTGACTAACACCCAACATTCAGCGCTGACAGAAAGCAGGTAGTACCGTCCACTGTCATACGGTAGGTCAGTCATATCTGACTAACACCCAACATTCAGCGCTGACAGAAAGCAGGTAGTACCGTCCACTGTCATACGGTAGGTCAGTCATATCTGACTAACACCCAACATTGAGCGCTGACAGAAAGCAGGTAGTACCGTCTACTGTCATACGGTAGGTCAGTCATATCTGACTAAGGCCTGACTAACGCGACAACTGACAACGTAGGATATGTGTACCTCCAATCTAGAGGGAGAAATACTCGACACCACCCAGCGAGTAACGTTTTGTCAAGACAATATTGACCTAACCGCAATCTTATCTCCCAAATGATGCCTGACTAAGGCGCCTGAACTAAATTGTACCATTAAGGAGTTAACAACTAACTTTGAAAAAATTGTAACCACTTATTCCTTGTCCACGTCGAAGGGGGAAACAAT
>JACEFZ010001221.1:0-75000 GCA_014155875.1 Cepaea nemoralis | reverse complement strand
TCCCTCAATGAAACCAGAATTGAAACCCACCAGTCTATCATCATGTCATCTCGGTTACATCCTGATGCACCATATGTCAAGAATTAACCATAACTCACTATTCTGATACTCAATGCACCACCTTTTCCTCACCTTCTGTCATTTAAATACCTAAACTTATGAGGGATGCCATAATATATAGGACACAATACTCCTGCAATGTCCATGTTATGATAAAGGATATCAACAACAATATGACATCACACACATTACCACATGATATTACAAATTAATAACCAACAAGTAAAACATGTTTAACTATGAAAAGCAAAGGAAACAGGAATCACCATATTTGTAGAATGTGCAAATGCAACGCTTGCACCTAGGAGAGTTAGAATATCTAATATCATTGCAAATTAATAACCAGCAAGCGCTGATTGAGGCCAACACCATTAGTGTACTATTCCTTGTGAGCAGACAGCAGATGTACAGTTATGATCTCACTTCTTCCTGTGGTGTACCGGTTTATAATCCTAACTTTACTATGTCTCCTGGGACATACCTAACACCAACACCTCTCCGCTATGGGTGGCACGTAACATAATCCTACACGCTTTCCGTTCTACGACAGGTGACATGTTTTACCGCACCTAAAACCCTAGTTATATGATTCTACCATCAGTCTGATACACCTACACAAACATTACTGCATTCTGGTAACTGAATGTGATGCCAGACTTCAATTACTGCTGAACAATACATTCCTATACTATGTTGAATATTTAACTATATTGTAATGTACCTTGCCTTTCATTGACTGCAGTCAAAATGTGTTTACTTTAATCACTCATAGCCACAATCAAGTCATCTTCATACTCAGCATCATCTACATGTCTATCTCATCTATAATGATCAAGCTGAACTCATTAAATCATAGTTAGTTAGTTAGTTAGTTAGTTAGTTAGTCGACAGATCATCCTCACTGCACATCGAACCGTTCAGTCCATAAGTGCTCGGATCCCCTCCTCTATCCTCTTGATCATGTTCATTGAGTCGCTGAGAAAACAAGCCCTAGTCAATGTCTGTCTCATTAAATCATAGCTATACCTGATATAATAATGCCCAAAACAATTATAATATATATTACTGCCACTAATATTCCTAATATTCTTTTCCTCAATAATTTCTACAACCAATATTTGCCCAGTTCTTACAACAAGCCTCTCAACTCATAATAATTTACACCGCTGTAAATAAACCATTATTTCTGAATTATTATTATATTCCTTAGCCCCTGTGTGCCCAATTACCTCCTAACCTGGGTTTGTCCGGTGGGCTCTCTCTATCTCTCTCTATCTCTCTCTATCTCTCTCTCTATCTCTCCCTCTCTCTCTATCTCTCTCTATCTCTCCCTCTCTCTCTATCTCTCTCTATCTCTCTCCCTCTCTATCCCTCTCTCTCCCTCACTCTCCCTCTCTCTCTCACCCTCTCTCTCCCTCTCTCTCTCTCTCTCTCTATCTCTCTCTTTCTATCTCTCTCTCCCTCTCTTTCTATCTCTCTCTATCTCTCTCTCTATCTCTCTCTCTCCCCCTCTCTCTCCCCCTAATTCTCTCTCCCTCTCTCTCTCTCTCTGTCTCTCTCTCTCTGTCTCTCTCTCTCTCTCTCTCTCTCTCTCTCTCTCTCTATCTCTCTCTTTCTATCTCTCTCTCCCTCTCTTTCTATCTCTCTCTATCTCTCTCTCTCTCTCTCTCTCCCTCTCTCTCTCCCCCTATCTCTCTCTCCCTCTCTCTCTCTCTGTCTCTCTCTCTCTCTCTCTCTCTCTCTCTCTCTCTCTCGCTTGCAAGGTCAAGTAAACGCCATGTATTCCTGTTTACAGTTTGTAAAATGGGTTGTCTTTTGCGATATTTAATTTATGAAAGATGTTGTAGATGCATACAAGGTGTACCATTTTTCAGAAGCCAAAAATGAATGAGAATAGTTGGAGTATGAAAGATTCAGCGGTACCATTAAACTGGCTTAAATAAAACTCAGTGTGAATGAGAATACTTGAAGAATGAAAGAATTTCTATTGAAAGATTTCGTACGCATGAGAGCAAATGATTGCTCAACCATCACCGTCAGCACACCTCAGCGCATCTGCGGGCTCATCTATGAGGAAACCCGAGGTGTCCTCAAGGTGTTCCTAGAGAACGTCATCCGCGACGCTGTCACCTACACCGAGCACGCCAAGAGGAAGACCGTCACCGCCATGGATGTCGTCTACGCCCTCAATCGCCAGGGTCACACACTGTACGGCTTCGGAGGTTAGAGGATTCAGTCTCGGCCACACCCACCCCGGCCCTTTTAGGGTCCCCCGCCAGACCCCAATTCGGAACCCCTCTTGTTGACATTGCCACGAGTTCACAGGGAGACACCTATGTACACTTTTTACCAGTTGAGAACACTTGTCTTCCCTCACGGACTAGATTGCTCTGTACACTTTTATTAGAAGGTGTATTTGTGGTATAATAAAAACGTCCCTACCCTTTCCTATTTATGGACTCCCTTAAAAATAAACAAACCCTTACAATTACTGTTTAAGTAACTTACTTAATGTAGGAGAAAATAAAACAGCGATAGACTGACCGTGGCACAGCGGCTCTGGTGTCGCCCACCATCGCACCAAGGTGCCGGTGGGGCACACTGGGATACCACGATAGTGACCACTACCCTTGTGTCATCCTGATCAAGAAAGACGGGGCCATGAGTCAAAGAAACAAGACCAATGTCTTCCCGTACGACACCACTGGTCAAGACGCCATAAGCAAGATCAGAAGAAGGAAACTAACTTCCTCCCGTAGGAGACAAGAAAGATGGCTGCAGCCACCATGGTGGAATGGAGAGGTCGAGAAGGTGTGGCTGGGAAAGAGGCAGGCTGTCAAAGACTGGCAAAAGGCCAGAAAGGCTAACATGCCACAGGTTGAGTTGGCGAACCTGAAGACTGAGGTCGTTAGGACGACGACTTTATTCAAATCCTGCGCCAAACAGGCCAAGGCCGACAAATGGGACGAGTTCTGCAGGAAGGTGTGCTCCGAGCAATCTCTTACGACATTCTGGCGCCTCCACAAGAGCATGAACGGTGCTGCACAACGTAGGGGTATACCAGACTTTCAAGGCACAGACCTCGCATGGAAAAAGTCGGATGCGGATAAAGGTAAGGCCCTTCTTGCACGCTACATAGAACAGACTGACCAGAAAGACGAGCCCGCCAGACATAGGACCACAACAACACTCTCTCAGTTGTGCGAGGGGGTCGGGACAGACGAAGAATGGACAATCACAGTTGACATATTGCGTGCAATGCTCAAGAAATCACCTAACACCGCCCCAGGCCCAGACGGCATCCGATATGGTGACCTAATGGTGATATCAGATGATGACATGGAAGAACTGGCCAGAGAATTCAACACCAGTATCCAGAGGGGTCAGGTCAAAGAAGAATGGCTACACAGCTACTTGCTGCCGCTGCCAAAACCGAACAAAGACCACTCCAAGATAAGCGGCTACAGAATCATTACGATGCAGAATACTGTTGGCAAGCTACTGGAGAAAATTGTAGCACACAGACTTGCTTGGGACTTGGAACAGCTCGGCTGCTTCCCGCCCACACTTGGAGGATACAGACGCAACAAAGAGTCATGGCTGAATGTGGCGGTCTTTGCTCAAGATGTTTACGAAGGATTTCAGGTCAGAGAAGAGACATGTGCGGCCGCCATAGACTTAGAGGACGCATATAACAGAGTATCTTTCGAGCACTTGATGCAAACCCTCCTCAGACTGAAAGTGCACCCTCACCTTGTACGATGGATAGCTGCAGTTCTACTCCAAAGGAAGGTGGTGCTAAGATGCGGGAGTTGGTCTTCTGAGCCGATAACGATATGTCCAGGATTGCCACAGGGTTCACCACTGTCACCAGTACTATTCAACGTGTATACGGTGCCGATCACTGAACAACAGTTGGATGGGAGGGGTAGGACTCTATCATTCGTTGACGACATCCTCGTGTATCGACAGGGTCGAGATAGACAGGCGGTTGCCAACTATATGCAGGGCGAACTAGATCGAATTTCCTCATGGTGTGCTGATGCCGATGCCCTTGTCAACCCTGCAAAGGCAACGGTTACATGGTTCTCACTAAACAACCATATTGTGAAAACAGACCTGCCGGCAGTTAGAATGGATGGGAGCATTCTGAGTAGAACCCAGTCAATGACATATCTTGGCGTGAGGCTTGATCGTAGCCTGTCCTTCAAAGATCATGTCGACTATGTCATAACGAAGGCTCGAAAAGGTTTGGCAGCAATGAGAGTCATGGCGACTGCCAATATCGAGCAAAGACTGCTATTACTTCTGTTCCAAGGACTTGTGCTTTCACGCATCGAGTATGCCCTGGCCATCCTCACTGTCAGCCCTACACAGATTGGAAGACTTGAAAAGGTACAAAACGAAGCCATGCGCATCATTTTGGGCTGCACGAGAGACACCAGCTGTGTAGCAATGAGATACCTCCTTGACTTCCCGACAATGGAACACAGGATCAAGATCTGGAGAGCTCGTGCATACTTAAAAATAAGTGCAGATGAGCAGCACCCTCTGCATGACGCTGTATTCAGAGAAAAGGGTGACAGGCTAAAGAGGGGCAAATCATGGATGGGTCGGGCGGAAGATGTCGTCGGACAGGTCTGCAGTCTTACCAGTATCAACCCCGGCAAGGAATGGGTGCCGGTGCCTCCAGCTTTTAAGTGTACCTTCTCCTGCATTATCACACTCGACAGACGGTGCAGAGAGCAGAACCCTGCCGCTGTCAATGCAGAGGTTAACGCGCTCATCTATGATCACTCAGATAGCCCCGAAGTGCTCATCTATACAGATGGATCTGTTGTAAAGCAGCAGAGAAGTGCGTGGGCATTTACAGCCCGTTCAGCGGGCCGAACCGTTCAAGAATCCAGTGGTGCCCACTCTATGACCACGAGCAGCATGACGATGGAGGTGATGGCAGTTACACAGGCTTTCATATGGCTGGAATCACAGCATTATACCAACGTGTGTGTACTAAGTGATTCAATGAGCATGATTCAGAAGGTCGAAGCTGGATCTGTACGTAGACAGTGGACTGAGTCGCTGCGGAAGTCTGTTGTCCGCAAAGTCACCTTCATCTTCGTCCCGGGACATGCGGGAGTCGAGGGAAATGAACGAGCTGATAAATTGGCTGGCTCTGCACCCCCTGTAGATGGCCAGCCCATGGATCGTGCCGATGTCATTAACGCCCTTAAAGATATGGCGAGAACAGAGGATTTTGACGCCAGTGATTCCACATCGCTTTCCAGGATGAAAGACCTGGGAGTAAGAATCGGCACAGCCAGACGCGAGAAGTACATCGGGAAAACAAAGCGCCTCGTCAACCAACACAGAACTGGCACTATTAGCCACCGGACGCTGATGCATATGCTGGGGGGAGGATCTGAGCACCTATGGACATGTCCGGAGTGCAACGAAGATACCCCAACTGATAACTGATAACTGATAACAGCTAAATTTAGTTTGGCTTGTTTTCTCTCCCTTATCTGGCCAATCCTGGCGAGGGGGAAAACAAAGACTGAAGCGGCCATTTCTAGTCAAGAGAACAGACAAGAAAGTCGACCTTTCCTTCGGGGAGAAGGTAGTTTGTTTTAAAAACCATGATTCTCTTCAAGCTATTGGTATGTTATCTACATCATTAAGATATATTTATGTATTACCTAGACCAGTATGTTTAATTAAGAATTAGTTACAATTCTCTTAAACCAGGCTGGATGATGTTTACTAAGGAAACACAGGTGGGCGCCACGCTGTAATTTTTCCTATGTCTTACAATTTCAAATCCATATGTTAATATCTTGTATAGGCATTATGAACTTATATCTCACTAGTAGTGCTATAATCTATGAATATTATGTGTACTGTAAAGTATCAACTCTCATGTCTGAAACACATTCTAGAGATTTTCTCAATGTAGGAGCAGACCCCTGATTCATGCTTCATAGTAAAGAACTAGTGTCTGTCAATTTCATATTCCTATGTTAAAACTTCTAGGCACTGTGAACAATATCTCACTATTTATGCTTAGAAATCTGCAAATAATCTATGTACTATAGAAAGGTGTTTTATCCATGCGGGGACATACAAATGATTACGCATATTCCTGACTCTTACTTAGTCAGGGGATAAAATATTTTGCCACATTATAATCTGTAACTTGGAAATATAGTGCTAAATTTTAGTACCATTCTTTTGTTAACAGATTAGTAACCACTCCATATGAGGGTGAACATATAATCATTTCATAAAATAGTGTTAGGGACAGGCCATGTTTGAATATAAATTCATGAACAATGAAACGCGTGATGTAAATGCATGTTCGGATAGGATTCACTCCGCATCACCTCACCGTAGTAGAAACAGAAGCGAAGATTGATGTGAATAAATTGCTTGCAATATTCAGAAGACTGGACCATGCGGCATAAGTTATTCTTATAAATACCCTCCGAATAATAGCAGTCATTGGCAAAACATATCACAGCGATTACTATCCTCATGTGCTGTACGCTGTGGGGGAAAACAATGGATGTTTTAGTTCATGAAGATAATTCAAAAACCTAGGCTCCCTGCATCATCATTATGATTTTTATGTATGATTATCATGTACTTAATATCAGAGAAATGTACATGTATGTTTTTTTTTGGTATGAGAATTTTCTCTGTTCTGATTGTTACTTTTTACTGTGGGAATATACATTTTAATGTTGCACCTTGGGACATGAGGATGTTGATAGAAGAATTCATGTGTATGTCAGTACTTAAAAAGCCAATGGTGAATAGTCTTGACCTAGTGATGATTATAGTGCCGAAATGAAGACGCGGCATTAGAAACCACAGGGATTCTGTATAGGCTATTCTCTTCAAGTAATGAGAGAGACAATATCAACATGTTGGATGGACAGAATGACTTCACCCATCCAATAGTCCCAGTAACAACAGAACAAAATATAAGTGAGAAAATACCTTACTCACTATGAAGAGTCAGAATGGCTCTACTCAGCAATGAGGGACAGTGGAACATGGACACCCACTCCTTTCCCCTTCTCCCCTTGTTGTTTTGTATTTGTGTTTGTAATTGTGTTGTAAACCTTTTATCATAACACAGTAAGTTAATGCTAGTGTTGTATTCTTTGTCATCCCTTTTCTATAGAAGAGAAGCAGGTGGTGGTTGAATTTGGTGGGACTATATCACTAACACTGGATCCTGGGTCAACAGCCATAAAGTGAATGTCCAAACCATAGTCTGGAGCTAGCAATACCTCAATGTTTACTGCGGCGCTCAATAGCTCCATAGCGAGCAACAGATAAATTAGAAGACAACTGACGGGGTGAGTGATTAAGTCCTATTTTAGTAGGAACATCCCACATATGGACTTCAAGATCTAATAATCTACAAAGATGAAGATCAACAGAGTAACTGACAACAGTGTATCGTCTGCTTTACGTCTGAGAAGTATCACCTATAAGCCTTATCACTCAGCAAAATCAGTGAAACTATGGGACAATCCTACAAGTTACTAAAACTAGCAACAGTGAAAGCCCTTCAACTGTTGGTTGGATTACCAAGTTAATATCCACAATGGATAAGTCTTCGAAAGAACATCTCACAGCTGCAAAAGTCAAACATAGGGTTCCAGCCAGGCAACACCAAGTTCTAGCTATGAACACCCACCCCAACAAATGGGGAGAAGACACTGAACCACATAAGCCAATACAACCAAGGTACAAACTGAATATCATCTGAAACATAACTACGAAACCAGATTACCTCAAGGTTCCAAACCCTGAACACCATCAGATAAAAGACCATATGAAAGCAACTAAATGTCTCTATATCTGCAACAAGAGGAATCATCCAATTGTTTGCAAACCTGTTACTGTGCTGGATTTATTCATCTGTGCATATATGTAGGTATAGATCAATTGTGGCCCTAGTCACAGATACTACCATGAGATGCCTCTCAGTCAATTAAAGTTCTACACTGGACTAGATAACAACGACTAACTCTTTGCTGGTCCAATGTCAACCTAAATACCATGGGTTATAGACTCGCGACTTGGTGGGTGTAAAATCTTTGTTGAACTACTTGGGATTCTGATATTAAAAGCAGAGAAGCTGAATGGACGTCTACTTGGCACCATGTATGGTGAGATGGTAAAGTACCTTCTGCAGAGCTTAAGTGGAAATTCCGGAAAGTTAGACCAACCTGAGGCCCCAAATTTCAAAAAAAGACACCGAGCCTACTGCAACAGAGTACTCGAATATTCTAGCCCGCAGAGGGATTTGTGATTGTGTGTAATTTCTATTTTGGATTATAAAGTATGATTTGCACCAGCCAATTACCAGTGACTAAATAGTAAGAACATAACTGAGTGCATTAATTCGGTACCCAGATAATGGGGAAAAGGATCTAATCGACAGCAAAGGTGGACCCATAACCGCACACCAGGAGATAGACTCGATTAATTAATTTAATTAGTACAAAATGCTGTTTATATGTTGGTATTTGTTTTCTGAAGGTAACAGGTCAGTAGTTTTTTTTTTCAATGGTATATAGATGGTATAGTATTTTGACACCAACTCATTATTTTTAACAATGAGAGAATGGTAAAAGGTGTCAGAAACATGTTATTTTTGGGTTCTATTTAATATCTTTATTTGCCTTAATTATGAGGGAAAATGAAAGTAGACCCAATTTGTGGTTGTTATGTTGTTTGTGATAACCTGGTTTTTTTTCTGGGGTCACTGGGTACTATGTTGTAATACTGCATATCATTCCCATGCCTGTCTGAAAATGCATAGTGTTTATTACACCTATATATATATGTAACTGCAGATCTTGAGTTAATACCTGAACTGTGTGTCCAAAAGTGTTGTGTACATCAAGTAAATGTGGTGTCCAACAAGTGGTTGTTTATATGTTGTGAGCAATCAATATCCTTCTAGCATCTATAGTTAATTTAAATGGTGATGAAGTGGGAAGGGAAACCTACACACAGATGCCATTGTTTCAAGGATGGAACTCTTTCCTCCTGGGATTTGTGGTAAATATCCCTGATCACCCTGCATTCTTACCAGTGACAGAGAATCAATAATACCCCCTAGACATTTTAACGAATTATTCTCAGGAATTAAAATCCACATCCCACAGTATTGCAAGTTATATTTAGCTATGACCAGGATGTAATCACGATAACACCTCGCCGAGAAACCTCCTAAAACGTATGCATCCTCCCGCCACACCGTTAATCAACCAGTTATTGAGATACTGAACAAAATAGGGAAATACACTCTTGGAGGACACGGTCAGAAACAAAGCGTATACACCTGAAGAAGACATCAATTCATAAAGTGAAGAATTTAGGTCACTTGATGACCATGTCCCGGTGTACACATATGAGTTACCGTATGACATAGCAAGTTATAAGATCTAGTGGAACAAGTAGACAGGCACAGTGCAAAATGTGGCTTAGATATTAACATCCAAAAAACGAAAAATATGATAATTATCAGTGAAAAGGAAAGGTCTTCAATGAACATCACAGTAAACGGGCAGATACTAGAACAAATAACAAGTTTCTCCTATCTTGGACATATAATAACAGATGGTGGCAGAAGTGAAATAGAAATGAAAAAGAGAATAAGAATGGCCAAAAATGCTTTCAATGGCATGAAATCAGCATTAACATCTAGAGATAATAATGCATTAAAAATGAGGATTGTCAAATGCTACGTATATTCAACGCTACCGTATGGCGCGGAAGCCTGGTCATTGAACAAGCAACTAGAAAGTCGCATACAAGCCCTGGAGATGTGGATATACAGACGAATATGTCGTATTTCATGGAAACAAAAACAATCAAATGCAGAGGTTCTTGAAGAACTGGGAATGAAGAGAGAGTTGATGAAAGGATTACAGAGGAGGCAAGTGAAATATTTCGGCAACGTTAAAAGATATGATACTCTTATAAAACCATACTGGAAGGCAAGGCTGAGGGCAAGCGAGCAAGAGGTAGACAACGATACAAATGGGAAGATAACTGTCACAATAAATCTTGGAATGTCGATCGATGACACAATGTCACGCCAAATGTCTACCACAAAGCCGGCAATTCTTTAATGTGTTGTTGATCGAGGAAACACTGTCGCGCCATATGTCGGCTGGCGGCAGCCATCCTTTGAAGTTGTAGACGGATTGTCTGGGTAAAAGTCGGCAGGATCTTTTGTTGTGGGAACAAGAATTCTCTAGATCACAGGCCGGAAAGACTTTTTGAAGTGCCGGGACAGGTCCCCCAGATGAAAGCGGAATAGACGGCGGGTTGTTTCCATCCAGTCTAAAGGGGAGAGAGAAAAATAGCTTCTAGACTGTCTAGTGTCTAGACAGTTTTGTGACGTCACTCAGACACCGTATTAAAACAGTGGGGTAAACAACTTTTTGGGGGAGTCGACCAAAAGTTGTGAAGCGTTACGGACGTGTGCAATATTCCTAGTTTGTTTCTAGAGAGAGACTATAGTGTCTATTGTTGATTTATATCGGCGGACATCTATCCCGTGTGTGATTTCATAGTCTCCATCTCAAACAGGAATAACTATATGGTATTTAATTAATTAAATAAAACCTACATTAGATCATTCTTAGGAATCGAGTGTAGTAATGTGCGTTGACAGAACGTATTATAAGAGCGTCGGCAACAGTAGCCTATCGCGTAGCTTAAACTAGCTGGTGTGAGATATCAATCAACTCAGTGAGTTAAGGGCAATATAGTGGGATGATATTTAGGGAGATTGAGGATGGTTGGGGAAATGTCAAATGGTAGGATCTTCCAGTAGGGCATCTGCTGGGTGTCTGCCCTTTCCTTTAGTCTTTCCATGTCTTACCATGACTCAGACCGATGTGATGAGCTCCTCGGCCTTATGACAGAATTTGGTTCTCTGTTATATTTCTGAGTGCGGCCGGTGGCCTACACTCACCTAATAAAGGTTGAAATCGGGTTGCTCTCACCAGGTGTGTTCTCTATTCAACAGGTTCCACTAAATTGTAACACCAACTAGAAGAAAAGTCATGGCTCGAGTATTGAAGGCAGAGTTTACTGAGAGGCTTTTGCACTGGGCCCATAACCCAGAGAGTCTGCAGGAACCTGGCCTCTGCTGAGCAGGAAACGAGGATAATATAAGATTGTTTCTTAGGTGATAGGTTACATCACATTAAAATCAAGACACTGACAATAACACCTGTACCAGGAACATAAGTAGATCTAGATTCCTGGAAACATAACAGTATGTGTTACAATTGGTGAATTCCAATCATTACGATTAACTGTGTGTGTTACATTTTGGGAATTCCTATGAACAGTAAAATACTAACAGTGGATTTTTTCCAAAGTGACAGTAACATTAATTTTAGGATTCTTTGATCCCAGAACTTTTATGAAAGAGTATTTACACTGTGTGTGTTAGATTGATGATCAATATGGACTGTTTTCACTATTGATGACCAAGCATCCGGACTGTTCAAGAGCTATCGGAGGAAGACGACACTTGGCCTGAGAGGCACATCATTTGGGTGAGGTTTTCTGTCCATCATATATGGTGCTGTTGTGTGGCCAGTACAGTGAGGAAACAGACTTTGCTCCTGAGCTATTCGGTCTGACTCTACATACACGTTAGATTATATGACAGACATTCTACACATACACTTTACACATACGTGACACTTTTCTCTATTAAACTAATTTGTTGTTTTTGTTAGAGCCAGTGTTGTGTAGTGTGTTTTGGGAAAAGAATGAAAGGGGGCTTGGTTTAGTAGTAAGAGAGAGAGAGAGAGAGAGAGAGAGAGAGAGAGAGAGAGAGAGAGAGAGAGAGAGATCCAGGGACCGACGGGGTGTTGCGGACAGAAAGCGGGATATCCTCAAGATATTGATATGGGGTTAAAAGGATGTCGGTGTTGATTCCCCTCACCCCAGGGATGACACATATATAATACGACATTATTGGGAGCTCGACACGGGATATTTTGACACGGGATATCTTGACACGCAATTGCCTGACACGGGATATCTTGACACGGGATTGCCTGACACGGGATATCTCGACACGGGACGGTGATATGAGATTAATGAGGATCCAGCTAGGGTGAATGTGGATAGGAGTTAAGACACATATCTTACCTGTTCACACTTTACACGTCTACATAGGTCTTTGATCCTAATTCTACTCTTGTCATTGAGAGATTGTTTTGTGTTGTGCTGTGTGGTGTTAAATATATAGATAAAATTTAACCCGTATATAATTTTATATATATATATATATATATATATATATATATATATATATATATATATATATATATATATATATATATATATATATATATATATATATATATACATTGTTTAGAGAAATTTACATTCAACCTGCTGACTCACCTCTCTGAAATATGGCGACTCCTAAATTAGCTTTGGCAGAACTAAGGGCAAGGGGGGAAGGAATTGGCTTGTCGGGTTCTGCACTAACAGATTACATAAGGAGGTGGAGAGAGATTTTCGTCAAGCAGAAAGGGAAGATCGGAAGGCTGAGATGGAATTAAGAAAGATGGAGTTAGAGACTAAGAGAATTGAATCTGAGCAAGCCACTAGAAGTCTAGAACTTGAAGCTGAGCAAGCTGCTAAGAAACTTGAAGCTGAACAAGCTGTTAAGAAACTGAAAGCTTACAAAGCTGTTAAGAAACTGGAAGCTAAACAAGCTGTTAAGAAACTTGAAGCTGAGCAAGCTGCTAAGAAACTTGAAGCTGAGCAAGCTGCTAAGAATCTTGAGGCGGAGCAAGCTGCTAAGAGATTGGAAGCTCAACAAGACGCTCAGAAAAGGGAGCATGAGTACCGAATGCGGGAACTCGAGCTTAAGAGACAATCTAGTGGGGAAACTGAGGGAACAGTGGAGGTTCCTCTCTCCCTGGCTCAACCCCAGTGGGTGGACATAGCTACCATGCTATGAAGTTTCCTTTGGCTGTCTACGAAGAAGACAAAGAGAAGATCGACCAGTAATTACACCGCTTCGAGGCCATGTCTGTTGCTATGGGTCTGGATCGTGACAAATGGTGTCTTAAGTTGTCCCAGGGATTACGCGGGACAGGTTACGAGGTCTATTCTCGCCTACCGTCAGGACACGAGAACAATTACGATGAATTGAAAACGGCTCTGCTGAAACGTTTCGAAGTTACGTCACATACCTACCGGAAAAAATTTCGAACAGCGAAACGAGAACCGGGAGAGTTGTTTGCCGCCTACAGTCTGCGTCTGAAATCCTATCTCCATAAGTGGATGGATTTGGCTGAGTTCGCGCATGACTATGAGAGTCTGGAAGAGCTCATGATAGTCGACCAGATGCGAAAGCAAATGTCGAAACCTCTCAGGACATTCTTGGGAGAACAAGGGGCGGAACGTATCGACATCGTTACGAAATTGGCAGAGCGGTTCGTCGAGGTACATGGGGAGGCGGGAGAAAACCTTTCCACAAACACCAAAAGTCAGGAGAAACATGACCGGAAGAAATCCAAAAGCACAGGGAACAAGAAAGTGGAACCATATGTTAAAACGTCAGAGGAGAGTTTGGAGAGGACAAAGGAGGGAAGCAAGAGCACTTCGAGCTCTTCACCAAAACGACCGTGGACGGAGAAGTGGTGTTCGATTTGTAAGTCGCCCTCTCACAATACGAGGGAATGCAAATCGAAGGCTAAGAGCCCTCACTTCGCGGCATGTCAAGTGACTCCAAAGGAGGTTGTCACGGAAAATGCTGAGGTCGACAAGGAAGCTCACAACCAGGAGAGCTCACCGAAGTTCGGCGCGAGAAAATCTAGGACAGGGAAATGGTGTAAACACTGCAAGGTCGAACACCCATAATGCTAAAGATTGCAGGGTTAAGTCAGGAGATTCTCATTTCGTCGTGTGCCCAGTGGAACCTAAGGTGGAGTCCACCGAACAGGTCGAGGCCGAGGAAGAGACTCCAGACCAGGATAAGCCACCTGTAGTGGAATTGATAGAGGTTAACGGCCGACAAGTTGAGTGTCTATACGACACTGGACTGGACGGGGAGGCCGTGATTTCTGCGGATCTGGTACACCCAGAACAATTCACAGGTGAGACCATGGAGATACAGCCTGCACAGAAGAGTGCTGTAGCCATGAAGTTGCCAATCGCCAAAGTGGAGATTCGGTCAAGATATGTCACCGGCACAACCAAGGCCGCTATATTGACCGATCCCATTTTCCCCATCATCCTCGGTTGCCGGTATGTCTTTCTGGGAATGCCAGGGAGCCAATCCATATGGGAGCAATTCAGACTCGCTCTCAGACGAGAACTTATGAGGCAGAAGCAATTGTCACTAACCCACTGCCGGGGGAGTTGCGAACTGCCCAGAGTGAGGATGCAACCTTACGTCCTTGCTACAAGAAGCTGCATAGAAGTGCTGATCCACCAAAACGGGGGCAGTACTACATGAAGAATAGGATACTCTACAGGAGAGCAGGAAGGGGAGACAACCTACACGGTCAGTTGGTGGTCCCGAAGGCCTACCGTTCCCATATTCTTCATATGGGGCATACCATCTCATTTAGTGGGCATATGGGTATTGCCGCCACCATGCAGCGAATTTCCTGCCATTACTATTGGCCGGGATTGACCGGTTATGTGCGCCGGTATGTGAAGTCATGCCTGAGTGCCAGAGGGTGGCACCGAAACACTGGACAGCGCCGGTGGTCTTGGGTGAAATGCCCATCATGAACTCTCCTTTCGAGAGGGTAGCCATCGACATCGTGGGTCCACTTCCAAGGACTAGGAAGAGGAACATGTACATACTCACAATAGTGGATTGCTGTACGATGTGGGGTGAAGCCATACCATTGACCACAATTGACTCGAAACGAGTGGCGGACGCACTGATGGAGGCCTTTACCAGATTAGGCTTCCCTAATCAAATTCTGACAGACAATGGGTCCCAGTTTTGTGGGAAACTCATGGAGAATGTGTTTAGGGTGTTCCACTCTAACCATATAGATACCAGCCCTTACCACCCTCAAGCCAATGGACAAGTAGAGCGTTTCAACGGCACGTTGATGACAATGCTCCGGAAACTGGCACAGGAAAAACCTGATAGGTGGGATGAATATATCCCAGCAGCGCTTTTCGCCTATCGGGAAGTACCTCATGGCTCAACAGGACTACCACCCGCTACTTTGCTGTTTGGTCGTCCAATCAAAGGACCGTTGGAAGCCATGTTGAGGAGTTGGACTGAGGAGGGGACGTCAGAAGAAGTGATCTCCTCTTATAAATACGTGGAGGAACTGAAAGAAAAACTACACAAGGGATGGACTCTGGCGACTCAGAACTTGAAAAGGGCCAGAAAAAGACATGCGGCTTACTACAACCGTAGGTCTAAAGACAGATCTCTAGAGGTGGGAGACAAAGTCTTGTTGCTACTCCCAACGGGAACCAACAAACTGGAAATAGGTTGGCAAGGACCATTTCCCGTGGAAAGGGTGGTCTCCAGAACCAACTATCAGATCCGGATCCGGGGAAAGTTGAAGATTTTCCATATTAATCTCCTGCGGAAGTACGAGGAGAGACCCGGAGACAAAGCAGCCCACCTCATGGCAATGGCAGTTGCAGTGGAGACTGAAACGGGAACCCACGAGGGCAGGGAATATCCCCTGGTACACCAGGAAACCTATAGGGATGTGCAGGTGAACCCTGATCTGACTTTCCAGGAGAGGGAAAAGATTACCCAGGTTCTCGAGTCTCATAAGCAGATACTGACTGATACACCAGGACGAACGAGGTTGATTGAATTCAATATGACCTTGACCACACAAGAGCCTGTTCGCCAAAAGGTTTACCCAATGCCATTCTCTAAAGAAAAGTCCCTGGAGGAGGAAATACAGAAACTGCTGAAGGATGACGTGATTGCGCCATCCACATCCCCATACAATGCGGTGGTGGTTTTGTTACGCAAACCAAGTGGAGAACACCGGTTGTGTATAGACTATCGACTTCTGAACAGTCATACTCAATTTCAGGTGGAACCTTTGCCGAATCCAACTCAGTTATTCGCTAGGCTCCATAAGGCTAGGTACTTCTCAAAAGTGGATCTGATGAAAAGGATTACTCAAAACAATGTATTTCCTTAGTGAATGTAAACACAGAAGTCACAAACAATATGTTGCACAATTTATTGCCTGGCATATTTCGCTGCATCTCGTTGTGCCAGATAAGGATTACATCAGGAATCAATGTCAATAACGAAAATTGTCGGAGAGCAGATGGTTCGGTCATGTAACAATGCAATCTCCAACAGCATGCCTCTTAGCACGTGATATATTAGACACGACAGAAACAATTGAAAATAAACGCCCAGCAAGCGGTGGATAATCAAGGGCAATGAACACCACACTGCACGAAGGCCACGCACATGTTCTCTCCTAACATGGCGTTGAACTCCAAAGCACGAAAAACCGAAATCAAAAGATCTTGAAACAAAACATTACTTAAAACTGTAAAGACCTTAGAAGTAATGTTATTAAACAGCAAAAAGAGCTAAGAAGTAATGTTACTAAATAGTGGATACACCCAGGTAGTCACATTTGACTAAACAACGAATGGGTCTAAGAATTATCATTTGACTATGTAACATGCCTGGGTTCATTAACATTGGGTGTTGTGGACCTAAGCGAAAGTGGTACTACATGGGCAAGCTAACCGCCCTGAGATATAATAGACGCAGGTAAAATTGGGCTGGGTGGTAGGTCCCCAGAGGAGGGCAAATGAGAAGACAGACGGGGAAGGTTGGAGACAGTGAGTTAAGGGGGTGTGGAGGAGGTCTCAGTCCGCTAGTGTGGTTGTGAGAGAGACAGCTTAGGCTGACGAGGAGTGTTGTGTGAAGTTAGGGGACTGGGGATAGTCAGTTGAAGCCTAGACTTAGAGAGGGTCGGATGGTTGAAGCCGAGGCCCAGAGAGGATCGGATAGTTAGTGGAGGCTTAGATCCAGAGTGGGTTGGATCGAGTGAGTTCGGGCCGGGAGAGTGGCTGGTTAACTGTTGTGGTGGATTAGATTAAAACGGCCTGGAGTAGGCAGTGTTATTTGAGTGTTAGGTTGTGATGAGGATATATTCTGGAATTACTGTTCCATCATGTGCCATGCCGATAAGCTAAACGGGTACTCCACTTGCCCAAGGGTGTCCCGTAGGCTAGCGGAAGGAAGGAGGCACCTTACCTCTCCTTTGATAGGGAATACCCCTACCCCGCCACCCATTGCTGTTACTGGATTTATATATGTTGCTTGTGTCCGTGTTCATTCATCATTAAAGGGATATTATGTGCGCAAACTCAATCTTGTTCAGTGACTAATAGATGTATACTACAGTAATGACTTGTGTCGCGGGACATGGGACTAACCCAGCTTACACTCTGCAGTGATATAGAAAGAGCATCAGGACCTAGACAACGACCAATCTCATTCTGTTGCAAAAGAGATTGTGACAGACTAAATAACGAATGGCCTTAGAGTTACAATTTGACTGAAAAACGAATTGGTCAAAGAATTAAAATGTGACTACATAATGAATGGGCCTAAAAACTAAAATTTGACTAAACAACGAATGGGCCTAAAAATTAAATTAAAGTAGTGTCAAAAATAATATATCGCCAAATTTGACCTCCCATTTGGACAGAAGGACGATATATCGCCATACTAAGGTCATCGCCTTATTTGTTTTATTTCGTGGTATCTTCAGCAATCTCAATGTTCAGTGAACGGAAATCTTCATTATTATACTTGTTTATTCGACTGTTCAGCATGTTCAGTCCAAATCTAACTTTTCTTTGGCACTGAATCATTTAAAATGTGACTAAACGGTGAATGAACACAAGTTACATTCTATTTACCAGCGATTAGTCCTTGATACAGCTATTCGGATAAGACACTGCATTAAAGTTTGTTTCACTTATACATTTTATGTGACCTTATCATTATGATTTCGCTGACAGTAAATATATATTACTGGTTGTTTTCATTTATATTATAATTTTTGAGAAAACATTGATACTTTTAATTACATAAATTATTTGCGAACATTGATATTTGTTGTGACAGAAATTAGATGAGAACGTTAATATTGGCTGTAACAGAAATTAGATGAGAACGTTAATATTGACTGTGACAAAAAATAGATGAGAATATTAATATTGGCTGTGACAAAAAATAGATGAGAATATTAATATTGGCTGTGACAAAAATTAGATGAGAACATCAATATTGGCTGAAATTAGATGAAGCAAGGATACTATTTTTGACAGAAATTAAATGAGAACAATTATATTGTTTATAACAGAGATAAGATGAAGCAATCTATCACACCCTTTAATCAGCAGCTTATTTTTACACGGCCAGAAAGGGGGGGGGGGTCAGCCTGACAGAATGGATAAGAGCGTTAGTTCTTAAACATCCGGTGTGCTGGTGCCGAGCTAGCGGGTTCAACCCCTGCACCGGTCAGAAGGACTAAAATGTTGAGTTCTCGTCCTTGACTTGGGGACGTAATTTACAAATACCTCAGTCAGAGTGGGTTCCCCTTGTGGAAAGGGACACTGGTAATGGGGAAAACTAATCCACACTCACAACCCAGTCCAGTGCACTAGAAGTGGAACGTGTGTGGACTACGTTCAAAGCCAGCTAACAACAACAATAACAACAACCCAAAAACACAGCCTTGATCTCATTAAGTTATGTCTTCTTCAATCACAGTTTGTGTCATGCTTCTTTGTTTTGTTTTATTATTATTATTATTATTATAAATATTATTTCCACGCTATTCTTTGTATTTTTTTTATACAACCACATTTCGAAAACTTAAATTTTGCCCTCCCGTTATTTATTCACTGTCCCGTTTTCTGCACTTTACAGGAACTCTCATCAGCCTCTACATACTGAGAGAGACACTGGTGGGGGGGGGGGGGGGCCGGGGTGCAGATATCAAACACTGGACGTCCATCCATGCCACGACTCAAGACCGTTAGCATGTTTTCCTTTTGGTCATGCACTGATTAACAAGACAGTAGGGGCAGAAACGTGGAGACATTTACTGACTAACAAACAACACACATTTTACTAATAAACTACACACATTTTAGTAATAAACTGCACACATTTTAGTAATAAACTGCACACATTTTACTAATAAATTACTCACATTTTACTAATAAACTACACACATTTTACTAATAAACTACAACCATTTTACTAATAAACTACACACATTTTACTAATAAACTACACACATTGTACTAATAAACTACACACATTTTACTAATAAACTACACACATTGTACTAATAAACTACACACATTTTACTAATAAACTACACACATTGTACTAATAAACTACACACATTTTACTAATAAACTACACACATTGTACTAATAAACTACACACATTTTACTAATAAACTACACACATTGTACTAATAAACTACACACATTTTACTAATAAATTACAAGCATTCATTAATTGGTGCCTGTGCAGGATTGAATTATTGAAATGGTATGGCAGAATCACTTATGCAGAGCGTAGGGACAGAAGTGGACAGGTTCGGTGAATCTAGAGAGAAAGACGCAGGCCATGAGCAGGACACACACTGAGAACACCTGACAATAATCTACTTGGATAACACATGTTTCTGCAACTTGCAGAGCAAAAGAAATAGAGAGTAACACAGAGAATGAACGAACGAACTTTATTGTATAGTCAGTTAGCTACTTAGTGTGTGAGAGAGAGAGAGAGAGAGAGAGAGAGAGAGAGAGAGAGAGAGAGAGAGAGAGAGAGAGAGAGAGAGAGAGAGAGAGAGAGAGAGGCGGAAGCGAGATTTAAGAACATACGGAGAAGAGATATTGAGTCGAGTAATATGGAGAGGACATAGAGTGAGCAGCAGGACATATGGAGAGGACATAGAGTGAGCAGCAGGACATAGGACAATATAAGACGTCGTGTTGTGAGTTGCCTGAGTGCCTATGTTCCAACAAGGCTAAACTATTCAAATCCATGAACGGAGTCGCTGTAGCGTCACTACTGCACCCACCTGCCGTCACGGTTGCCCTGGGTTCAAGTACCCCTCACAGTGGGATATGTTTCTTCTTGTTTATGTTTCCAGATTCGGCCTAGCCTAACATAACTGGTACCAGAAAATGCTCGGGGGGGGGGGGGGGGGGGGGGGCTCGGTCGATGTGTTAAGTATTCTCACGATGGCATGTCTCCATCTTGTGCAGTACTGGTACCTTGCCATCTTCACAGATGATAGTTATTGTCCTTCAAACAAAGAAAACCTCCCCATAGCATAAAGACTGGGCTGAATGTTAGAGACGGAGACTTTGTTGTACATGCTACATGATCCTTCTCTCGGTCTGCCTGGTTTAGAGACGGAGACATTGTTGTACATGCTACACGATCTTTCTCTCGGCCTGACTGGTTTACTCCAGAGGAAAGGTAACACCAATACATCTGGAACAAGATACGCTGCAGAAGCTGCCGGGTCAGCAAAGCAATGCTAGAATTGTCCGCTTGTTGGAGCTTCGATCCTAGCCCAGTAACCGATTAAAGCCGAGGGTCTGGATTGCTCTGCCATGATATTTAGTCTTTAGATTGCATTTCCTCGTACCAGGATAACGCTTGTACACTCCCAATTGCGCTTCTCCGCCCGAAGCATTTGATACAATGTGGGGTGTCGGGTTTTGTGAGCGTCGCCCAACATTCGGCGCTAACAGAAAGCAGGTAGTACCGTCTACTGTCATACGGTATCTCAGTCATATCTGACTAAGACCCAACATTGAGCGCTGACAGAAAGCAGGTAGTACCGTCTACTGTCATACGGTAGGTCAGTCATATCTGACTAAGACCCAACATTCAGCGCTGACAGAAAGCAGGTAGTACCGTCTACTGTCATACGGTAGGTCAGTCATATCTGACTAAGATCCAACATTCAGCGCTGACAGAAAGCAGGTAGTACCGTCCACTGTCATACGGTAGGTCAGTCATATCTGACTATCACCCAACATTGAGCGCTGACAGAAAGCAGGTAGTACCGTCTACTGTCATACGGTAGGTCAGTCATATCTGACTAAGACCCAACATTCAGCGCTGACAGAAAGCAGGTAGTACCGTCTACTGTCATACGGTAGGTCAGTCATATCTGACTAACACCCAACATTCAGCGCTGACAGAAAGCAGGTAGTACCGTCTACTGTCATACGGTAGGTCAGTCATATCTGACTAACACCCAACATTCAGCGCTGACAGAAAGCAGGTAGTACCGTCTACTGTCATATGGTAGGTCAGTCATATCTGACTAACACCCAACATTCAGCGCTGACAGAAAGCAGGTAGTACCGTCCACTGTCATACGGTAGGTCAGTCATATCTGACTAACACCCAACATTCAGCGCTGACAGAAAGCAGGTAGTACCGTCCACTGTCATACGGTAGGTCAGTCATATCTGACTAACACCCAACATTGAGCGCTGACAGAAAGCAGGTAGTACCGTCTACTGTCATACGGTAGGTCAGTCATATCTGACTAAGGCCTGACTAACGCGACAACTGACAACGTAGGATATGTGTACCTCCAATCTAGAGGGAGAAATACTCGACACCACCCAGCGAGTAACGTTTTGTCAAGACAATATTGACCTAACCGCAATCTTATCTCCAATGTGATGCCATGACGTCGAAGGGCGCCTGTAACTATCACATTCGTAAACAGTTAAGTAGTTAACGAACTAACAATGAAATAAAATGTAACACTTACGTATCCTTTGTCCACGTCAGGAGGATGGGGGAGAACAATTAAATTATTCCCAGATGCGTCCTCAGCTTTCAGCAGCAAGCCAAAATTGGTCATTGGGTGTTTGATCCACTGGGTTAGCGTGTTAGTGAGATCGATTCTTTTCCAACCATGTGCTTTTTGTTTGGCCAGTTTCACAGATAACAGTCTCCTGGTGCCAAATGTTTGTCCAGGTTTAGTTTGTGGCACGATGAGGTCAATAGTCACCAAGGCTGGAGGGCGGGGACTTTTGCGTATATAGAACCATAAGTGTGCAGATTTGATCTCCGAGGTGAAGAGATGGACGCCTGGCGGGAAGTAGACCGTGTCCGTCAGGTTCAGATGAAGTGCCAATGGCGCTGAGGAAATGAGGAAATAAACATGAGAGATAATTGAAGTGTCAGTGGCGCTGAGGAAATAAACATGAGAGATAATTGAAGTGTCAGTGGCGCTGAGGAAATAAACATGAGAGATAAGTGAAGTACCAATGGCGCTGAGGAAATAAACATGAGAGATAAGTGAAGTGCCAATGGCGCTGAGGAAATAAACATGAGAGATAAGTGAAGTGCCAATGGCGCTGAGGAAATAAACATGAGAGATAAGTGAAGTACCAATGGCGCTGAGGAAATAAACATGAGAGATAATTGAAGTGTCAGTGGCGGTGAGGAAATAAACATGAGAGATAATTGAAGTGTCAATGGCGCTGAGGAAATAAACATGAGAGATAAGTGAAGTGCCAATGGCGCTGAGGAAATAAGCATGAGAGATAATTGAAGTGTCAATGGCGCTGAGGAAATAAACATGAGAGATAATTGAAGTGTCAATGGCGCTGAGGAAATAAACATGAGAGATAATTGAAGTGTCAATGGCGCTGAGGAAATAAACATGAGAGATAAGTGAAGTGCCAATGGCGCTGAGGAAATAAATATGAGATATAAATGAAGTGTCAATGGCGCTGAGGAAATAAACATGTGAGATAACTGAAGTGTCAGTGGCGCTGAGGAAATAAATATGAGATATAAATGAAGTGTCAATGGCGCTGAGGAAATAAACATGAGAGATAAAGTGCCGGCCGACATCAGGTACATTAAAATACGAGGGTCAGTCAATAAGTAAGTCACAAATGGCTTTAGAAAAATAATTAAATATGATAACAACTTGAAACCAGTTTAGTTTTATACATACATTGTCCCTTTATTTCTCAACATAATTTCCACCAACATTGATGCACTTATCCCATCGTTTTATCAGTCCTCCCAAACCAGCTGCAGAGAACTGCGTGCTGTTTTTTAAACCACGTTTTCACTTCACATTCAACTTCGGCGTCATTCGCGAAATGTCTCCCTCCAAGGTGGGTTTTCAGTGTTTATGCTTACAAATGTTTATCCCGTAAAGCGGTACATAGCTGGGTAGAAAAAGTTACGCGGGCGAGTCAATAAGTAAGTCACACATTTCTTTGGGATGGCCGGTAAATGAAAACAAAGCACGCAGTTCTATGCTGCCGTTTTGGGAGGACTGATAAAACTATGGGATAAGTGCATCAATGTTGGTGGAAATTATGTTGAGAAATAAAGGGACAATGTATGTATAAAAATAAACAGGTTTCAATTTGTTATCATATTTAGTTATTTTTCTACAGCCATTTGTGACTTACTGATTAACTTACCCTAGTAATCGTAGTTCTTGTAGCGCTGTGGTAATATCTCTGACACCTTGTCGTCCTGACAGACGATAGTCGATAGTATGTTACATTGTGCTTCAAAAAGGGATAACAACTACACCCCATGGTGGTAGCGAATTTGACTGATTAGACCAATCCGCTCTGTAAATATTCGTCCACAAGCAGCACCATGTTCAGTGCCGATAAGCGTGGGCGGTCATGTTTCACCACCTTACTCAATCACCTGAGTCCATACCACGTAGCCAAGTCATCCAGGTATTTACTTCTCTGCCTTCTCCTTGTTCTCTTCTCCTCGATCTTGCCAGCTGTCACAAAATTCCCAAATTTATTTCTTCTCATAACGTGTCCAAATGCCGGTACGTGTCCACGTCTAATTTCCTCTAATCAATTCAGGTTTTTACCTGTTTCTTGTAGGACTTGGTCATTGGTGTTTCTGACATAAACCACATTTCCACAGCCATTAGATGTTTTTCAGCTTTTTCGTTCGTCCACAATGGATGAATGTAAACACATTGTCATTTCCACTATCACGCACCACCTGACGTCTCACAAGCTTGGTGTGTGACCTATCTGTAATCTTTGTCTCCTTTGTGGGGATAATCAGGAGACTATATAAAAAGTGATAATCAAATATGATAAATTAAAATAAAATATAAACGGGGACATAAATACGAGACACAGTAAAAGTACCAACAAAAAGATAGTTAATTAATTTGGTTTAGAGGCCAGAAGTGGTCTCTGTGGCAAAAGTGTTAGGACCCAATTCGTAAACCTGCATACCGCGTTCCAAACACAGATGCGGGCGATTTGACAGCAAACCACCGTGCGTTGTTTTATAGCATTTTATGAGTGCCGGTCGTTCAGAAAGCAATGACAAACTACTGAACGTAAACGTTACAGGACGTTGCAATCAACACCGGCAATTTTTGCTGTTGTGATATCTTGGCAAGTTTATGTTCAGTAGTTCGCCATTGCTTTCTGAACGACCGGCACCCATACAATTTCTTTAAAAAACCAACACAACACGGACTGCTGCCAAATCGCGCGCAGCTGTGTTTTGAACGCGGGTAAGCGGCATCACGAACTGCGTCCGTAATACCCTTCGCCACGGAGCCGGCTCCAGAGAAGGTAGATTTTTAAAATGCAAGAAGTGCTAAAAGCGCCAAGGGAATAGACACGCGACAAATCAGGAAATGTCAACCCAAATACGACCACTTAAAACAAATATCTGCTGCGACACCCATGGTTGAATAAACCAGGATAATTATAAATGTAATGAAAAATACCGTAATGTGAAACAAATAAAGCCACAGTGGCATTTTCATAATAAAGTTATATCAACTGGTATGTTTCCAGCGAAAGATACCAGTCTACCATGGTCGTCTATCACACTCTGTATGTCATCTATAACACGTCATATGGCATTGTCATCTAGCACACATCATCTAGAACACGTTATCTCTTTGTCATCTAGCACACATCATCTAGAACACGTTATCTCTTTGTCATCTAGCACACATCATCTAGAAGACGTTATCTCTTTGTCATCTAGCACACATCATCTAGAACACGTTATCTCTTTGTCATCTAGCACACATCATCTAGAACACGTTATCTCTTTGTCATCTAGCACACATCATCTAGAACACGTTATCTCTTTGTCATCTAGCACACATCATCTAGAACACGTTATCTCTTTGTCATCTAGCACACATCATCTAGAACACGTTATCTCTTTGTCATCTAGCACACGTCATCTAGAACACGTTATCTCTTTGTCATCTAGCACACGTCATCTAGCACACGTCATCTTGCACACACACGCCACCTAGCAAACGTCATTTAGCACACATCTAGCACATGTCATCTAGCACACGTCATCTTGCACACACACACACACACACACACACACACACACACACCACCTAGCAAATGTCATCTAGCACACATCTATAACATGTCATTTAGCACACGCCATCAGGCATACGTCATCTAACAAATGTCCTCTAGAACAGAAACAGGTTAACAACATTGTGAGTTTGTAGAAGGCAAGGGTGCAACAAATCATGTGTATTTCTTGAGAACATTAATGGATCGGTCGATAGAAGTAAGCACAACACGACATCATTGCTTTCCTTACAGTAATACACATCACATCGATTTGATAAAAATCCTTGTAGATCTCAAATTGACGGGGAAATCCTTAAACTTGTAAAGAACAGAACTAGAAACAACAAGCTGCCATACAAATCGATAGCGAAGTAGGTCAATATCAACCAATCAGGAGAGATGTACGGAAAGCATTGGTAATGAATACAGACCTTTTTCTTCTATATAGTGATGATATAATGAGACATTTTCAAGACATTAGGGAAATCGCCGTCGGAGGCGTAATATTATCAAGAAAAGATATGCAAATCAAGCATTATTGATTGATCACAATGAACAAGATCGTACTGTCGGGCCTTAACTGGCACTTTGCCGTCTTGGCCGACGATAGTTTGTTACATTGTGCTTCAAAAAAGGCACAATAACTACAACCCATGGCTGTAAGACCAGGGATGGAGTTATACCCCTCCCTAACACATAGCCGGTGCTGAATTGTAGAGACCATATGTTTCCCTTGCAGCATGATCCCTCTCTCTGCCTGTCTAGTGTACTCCAGAGGAAACGTAACACCATTATATCTGGAACAAGACCAGTTGCAGAAGCTGCCAGATCAGCAAAGTAATACTCTAACTGTCCGCCTGTCGAAGCTTCGAGCCTAGACCTGCTGCTAACCAAGGCTTGGGGTCTGGTCTGCCCTGCCACGACATTTAGTCTTTAGGTTGCATTTCCTCGTACCAGAAAAAAGCTTGAAACCCCCAATTGCGCTCCTCCGCCCGAAGCCTTTGGTCTCGCTGTAGACAGTAAGTAATTAGGGTTAGAATTAAATATGAGAAAAGAGAATTCACTGTCGTCTCAAAAAAGAAAGGAATACCATAATGTAACAACACATTCCAAACCAGGCGAACCAGCAGAGCCAGATTTGAACATATATCACATCTGATGGAAGATGCCTTGTAGAGATATGAAAGAAAATCCCCATGGCAAAAGTAGTCTATAGCAAGATGGCTCATCAATTTAAAAAAAAAATAATAATAATAAATAAAATGCAAATGGACAATATGCAGATAAGCTGAGAAACATATTGGCACTGAAATGTAGCTTCAGGGGAAGATGCAGAGAATTCTATAGAAGGACAGACAAACTGAAGAGACAGTTTTTAAAAATAAAACAAATGACAACTGTAAATTTAGAGAAATTATACATAGACAGTCAACATTTATTTGGCACGGTATGGGTAGAAATACAGTTGAAAACTTAGGGAGAACTGGCAAAATTGGTGAGAAAAGAGCAAACGGGAGGCAGAGAGAAAAATACAAGTATAGTCTGGTCACATGGCATGATTAGGACAAAACCATAGACCTAATATCGTGCGAGATTGCGAATCGTGGCTGTTTATGGGCATGTGTACCTCCTTTATTCCTCACGTGTACCTCATTTATTTCTTATATATACCTTATTTATTCATCATATATACCTCATGTATTCCTCATCTATACCTCATGTATTCCTCATGTGTATCGCATTTATTCCTCATTTATTCCTCATCTGTACCTCATTTATTCCTCATCTGTATCTCACTTACAGCTCATCTGTACCTCATTTATTCCTCATCAGTACCTTATTTATCACTAGTGTATGCCTCATCTATTCCCTATATGTACCTATTGTATTCCTAATATTTATCTCACGTATTTATGATTTTACTCTGTTAAAGCCATTGACAGCCCTACGTGCTCTCCGACTCCTGGTCCTGACGGAGTGGAGTAGCTTCTCCTGCGATCAACTCAACCATCTGCTCCTAGTTGACAAGTTACCAGGAGCATAGGTGAACCGCCAAGAGAAACAAAAGAGCCAGTTTGTAAACGGAATCTAACGCAGCGTCGACAGTTTAGCCTGGAAATAAGAAAGCCACCTGGCCCTACAGCTGTTTAACATTCTTTTTATAGCACGGGGAAACTTCAGTAGGGCATTGATGACCCAGTTTACCCTGCCAGGAGGGAAAGTTTGTGTGGGAAATAAATAAAAACGAATGTGATGGTTAGCTACTCGGCCGTGCCTTCAACTCTGCATTTCCAATTTGTTAACGAGGTCATAAAAATTCCTAAACGCGGGTCAGGGAAGTGTGTTTGCACGTGAAACGATGTTGCGGTTAAAATAATCAAAAATTGTAAGTCATCTTCGCACGAAATCGTGTCCAGAGGTCAATCTGACCCTGCGTCCACTAAGTTAGATGCCTGATAATATGTTGTGTGTATCTGACAGATTACCAACAGAGCAATATGTTCAAACTCCTACATTCAGGAGTGAATAGACTGTCATTCTGACCTATTCGTACTCAGCAGGGCTGTCTTTATTTCCTAAACATTAGGCACAGATCGTGAGTGCATTGTGGTGGGAACATGATCACATACATTGCTCGCTGTCATCAGTCGCCGGCAGAATCTACATGCTTTTCGTGACTCGATATTAAAATATAAAAAGACTATTATACGCCCTTTGCAGGACGTCGCATCAAACTCATAATCTTTTGGTTGTCTGTGATTTCTAGGCAATGTTACGTTCAGTAGCTTGCCTATGTCGCCAGATCTGTTTTCCCTATATAGTGACATTTTTATGAGAAATTTAGAGGATATGAGAGGAACTGCCGTGGGGGGGGGGGGGGGGGGGGGGGGGGGCGGGAGGGGCGCATAACTTCAGTAACATAAAATATGCAGAGGATACAGTATTTACTGCAGACAACGAACGGGATCTGCAACATTTATGTGATTAATTGAAATGGGATGATTATACAGAGGATACAGTATTGACTGCAGACAACGAACGGGATCTGCAACATTTATGTCATTAAGTGCAATGGGGTGATTATGCGACTTCCCGACTCTGCCGTGGGCTTGTATACAGTAGTTTTTTATGCAACCCATTTAAATTTAAATTATAAAACCACATGTCTGCTACCATATTAACAACTGTTAAGTTATAACTGTGACACACCCCTACTCCCCATTTTTCACCGTACGTTTTTGTTTGATCCAAATCTACTTTTTGCTTCGCACTGAATCTGTTGCGGATATTGTACATAGTAAACAGCAAGTGTTAGAGTTAGCTTGTAAGAAAACAGAGACTGTGAATGGGAGAGAAAGTAAACGTTTACTTTCTCTCCCATTTACAGTCTCTGTTTCGGAACAGTCATAACATCTGATGGGAGGCGCCTTGAAGAGATTGGAACAAGAATCGCTGTGGCTAATGTTGCTGTTTGCAAGATGAAATACATACTGACCAATCAAATTATGTATGTATAAAAAGGAGTACAGAAGTGCTACATAGAACCTGTACTGTTATCTGCACGTGAAATATTGACAATAGTGAAGCTGAGAAACATCCAGTGGTAGTGGAAAATGCAAAGAATATCATGGACAGACAGAAATTCCAAACAGCAAGTCCTACAAGAAATAAATGAAAGAGTAAAGTGATTGGAGAAATTAAGAGTAGACAGTCCAGATGTTGCAGGCACAGTATGATGAGAAATAAACTGAAACATTGATTGACAGCTAGCAAAATTGGTGGGAAAAGAGCAAAGAAAAGGCAAAGAGATATCTAAACGGGGTGGTCAGACTGGCAAGAGAAGGTCAACCAGAGAGACGAATGGAGACGGATTGTATCTGCAGCAAAGAACCTCAATGGCTCGGAACGCTGAAGAAGAAGAAGGTGGTCAGATCACAATCGGACAAGATCACAGACGTGATTCCGGAAGCTGGTGATCGTGAGAGATATCGAACCATGCTCGCTTGTCGGCGCGGCACAAGACAAAAAGACTGACCTAAACCACGAATCTGGTGATCGAGTGACATGGCGAAATATGACCGCCCACGCTTATCGGCTTTACACTTGATTATGACGAGTTTGCCAGTGCTTTCTGAACTGCGGACGCTCATACAGTTATGAAAATCAACGCAAAGCAACCAGTTCATAAATCACCTGCGACTGACCCCGAACCCAGTAGGGGTACTGTGAGACTGCGGTTCCTACCCCTAAGCCGACTCCCTTATGTAGAACAAGGATGGCCATGGCGAAGGTAGCCTTTTGCCAGGTGGAAAACATACTGACCAATAAATAGATGTCGTTAGCAGCGAGAAAAAGAGTGTTGAGGTGCTATATAGAACCTGTACTTTGTATGGATGTGAAGCGTGGACAATGAGCAGACAAGCTGAAAAACATCTAATGGCTGTGGAAATGTGGTTTCTGAGGGAAATGCAAAGAATACAATGAACAGACATAAAAACCAATGACCAGATCCTACAAGAAAGAAATGAAAACCGTAAACTGATTAGAGAAATTAGACGTAGACAGTCACAATTTTTGGGACACGTTAAGAGAAGAAATTAATTCGAGAACTTGGTAACAACTGGCAAGATTGATGGGAAAAGAACAAGGGGTTGAGTTGAGTTGAGTATATCGATATACATGAAGCCCATTAGCGGGCACTCTCCCGCTGTTTATACTTCACCTCGACACCGCAAGGTACAAGAGGAACATGATGAGATGAGATGAGATTAATGTGTGATGTGAAAGTGTGAGATGGATGTGTGACATGATTGTGTGGTATAAATGTGTGTCATGAGTGTGCGATATAAATATGTGACATGAGTGTGTGGTATAAATGTGTGACATGAGTGTGTGGTATAAATGTGTGAAATAAGTGAGTGGTGTAAATGTGTGACATGAGTGAGTGATATGAGTGTGTGGTATAAATATGTGTCATGAATGTGCGATATAAATATGTGACATGAGTGTGTGGTATAAATGTGTGACATGAGTGTGTGGTATGTGTGACATAAGTGAGTGGTATGAATGTGTGACACGAGTGTGTGGTATAAATGTGTGACATGATTGTGTGGTATAAATGTGTGTCATGAGTGTGCGATATAAATATGTGACATGAGTGTGTGGTATAAATGTGTGAAATAAGTGAGTGGTGTAAATGTGTGACATGAGTGAGTGATATGAGTGTGTGGTATAAATGTGTGTCATGAGTGTGCGATATAAATATGTGACATGAGTTGTGGTATAAATGTGTGACATGAGTGTGTGGTATAAATGTGTGACGTAAGTGAGTGGTATAAATGTTTGACATGAGTGAGTGATATAAATGTGTTACATGAGTGAGTGATATAAATATGTTACATGAGTGAGTGATATACATGTGTGACATGAGTGAGTGATATAAGTGTGTGATATAAATGTGTGATTTGAGTGTGTGACATGAGTGTGGGATCTAAATGTGTGACATGAGTGTGCGATATAAATATGTGACACGAGTCTATGATATAAATGTATGACATGAGTGAGTGATATACTGTATGACTTGAGTGTGTGGTAAAAATATGTGACATGAGTGTGTGATATAAATGTGTGACATGAGTGAGTGTTATAAATGTGTGACACGAGTGTGTTGTATAAATGTGTGACATGATTGTGTGGTATAAATGTGACATGAGTGTGTGATATAAATGTGTGACATGAGTGAGTGGTATAAATGTGTGGCATGAGTGTGCGGTATAAATGTGTGACATGAGTGTGTGACATAAATGTGTGACATGAGTGTGTGACATAAATGTGTGACATGAGTGTGCGGTATAAATGTGTGACATGAGTGTGTGACATAAATGTGTGACGTGAATGTGTGAGATGGATGTGTGACATGAGTGTGCGGTATAAATATGTGGCATCTGTGTGTGTTATAAATGTGTGACATGAGTGTGTGATATAAATGTGTGAAATGGGGATATAAATATGTGATATGAGTGAGTGATATAAATGTGGGAAATAAATGTGTGCTATAAATATGTGACATGACTGTGTAATATAAATGCGTGACATGAGTGTGTGACGTGATTGTGTGAAATAAATGTGTGAAAGGAGTGTGCTGGGTGGAAGCATGATATAAATGTGTGACATGAGTGTGTGATATAAATGTGTGGCATGAGTGTGTGATATAAATGTATGACATGAGTGAGTGATATAAATGTGGGACATGAGTGAGTGATATAAATGTGTGATATGAGTGAGTAATATAAATATGTGACATGAGTGAGTGATATGAATGTGTAGAATAAATGTGTGACATTAGTGTGTGTTAAGAATATGTGATATGAGTTTGTGATATAAATGTGTGATAAGAGTGAGTAAAATAAGTATGTGACATGAGTGAGTGATATGAGTGTGTAGTATAAATGTGTGATATGAGTTTGTGTTAAAAATATGTGACATGAGTGTGTGATATAAATGTGTGACATGAGTGAGTGTTATTAATGTGTGACATGAGTGTGTGATATAAATGTGTGACATGAGTGAGTGTTATTAATGTGTGACATGAGTGTGTGATATAAATGTGTGGCATTAGTGTGTGACAGGAGTGTGTGACGTGAATATGTGATATAAATGTGTGACAGGAGTGTGTGAGGCAGTGCGTGATATGAAAGTGTGACGTGAGTGTATTAGATAATTGTGTGATATGAGTGTGTGACATGAGCCTGTGATTTGAGTGTATAATTAGTGCACCCCAGTTGTGTGTCAGTTTACAACGCCTTGTCAGCGACTCCAATGACAAACAACAACAAGAGAGAGAGAGAGAGAGAGAGAGAGAGAGAGAGAGAGAGAGAGAGAGAGAGAGAGAGAGAGAGAGAGAGAAATACAGATAAAAATGAAGAAAGGGAAAAAGAAAAAGGAGACATATACAGAGAGGGAGAGAGAGAAAGATACAAAAGAGAGAGATAAGTGAGGCCGAGAGAAACAAAGAGAGAAAGAGGGAGAGATTTGAAGGCTATAGAAAGCCCGATTCTAAATCCACATTAGTAATACCACTAATATTATTACGCGCATTATTATTATTATTATTATTATTATTATTATTATTATTATTATTATTATTATTATTAACAGCAGTAGGCGTTGTGGTAGTGTGGGCAGTATAGCAGTTGTAGTAGTAGTTGTAGTGGTAGTAGTAATAGCATTTGCAGTAGCTGTTGTAGCAGCCAAGTAGTAGTTGCAGTTGTTGTTGTCTGCTGCTGTTGCTGCTGCTATCTTTTTAAAAATTGTATTTATAGTTTAAGCGTATAATAAAATGACGAAGAAGAAGAAGTAGTAGGAGAGTGAGAAGGAGGAGAAAGAACAGTTAACACTGACCTTCTTTGGCGCCAATAAAAATGCGCTCCGTTTTAACCACAAAGTCGTCCTCATACTCCTCGCCATTGTTCCTGTCATTCCTTCTGCCGTTGGGTGGGTCGCTCATCAGGTCCACATCCATCTCGTACAGATGGGTCAGAGCTGGGACTTTAGGGATGGGCACCCCTGTCACATTAGGTATGCTGGTGATCTGTATGCTGCTCAAGATTTTATTCTTAAACTGCAGGATTCGGTAATGTCTGTCAATAGCTCGCATCTTGCAAGTGGGACACCCGGGTTCGGCTACTTGATAAGTTGCCTCCTCACTGGAATGATTTAATGAAACATCATCGTAATAATCGTAGTCTTCTGGGGTCAACTGTTTGGGGTGTTCCTCTGTCGGCCGGACAGATGCGTGAGTGTTTAACTGGGCACTGTGAGTATGACTAGTCGGGGCGCTATTCATCTTGTCTGCTGGCCGTGAATCTGTGTAGCTGACGTTCTTATGGAAAGCAGAACTTTCGCTTGTTTTATTGATCATTTCTGCCTGTTGACTAGCGTTCTTTCCGCCGAGTTCGTTTTGTGACTCTGTATCTGGATTTTGTGGCAATGTTTCCACGCTTGAATCTGACACATTTGTTGTCCCTGTTGTTAAGGTTCTGTGTGTTGACACATTTTCTGTTCTTTTGTTTGTGGTAACCTTCATTTCAAACAGTTCTGAAGTAGAATTTGACCCTTGTACAGTTTGTTCAGCTGCCGTATCGTTTGTTTTAGCCAATTCTGAAGAGGAATTTAATATATTTGAAATCTCTGATAATGTTACATTTGTATTGGACAAGTCTGAGGTATAGTTCGGTCCGTGTTCTGCCACAGACCCGGAAGTATTCAATAATTCTGAAGTAAACATGGTCAGATTTGTTTTAGACTCATCTGTGAGAGAACTGGTCAATTTTTCTTCTGACGACTCCAACGTAAACTTGGTTCTAATCAACTCTACGGCAGAATGACTCTCTTCACCCGCCAATGACTCAGATGTAACATTTGTATTCTGAACCTCACCAGAAGAATGTGTCACATTGTCGGCCGTTGACTCCGCACTGAAATTCGCCTGATGTAACTCTGCTATGGGCAATGCTTCTTTCGCTTTCTGTAATAGAAAGCCGGCAGAGATACCCAACGCCATACTGTCTGTTAGCCTCGCTGTTTCTTCGTGTCCATTTGAAGCGTCTTTAGCTGCAAACAAAGTTGAAAGCGTTGACGATAACTGGTATCGGAAATCCACAACAGTAGGCTGATGTTGATCTTGTTCTTCTTGTTGTCTGGTTCCATCGTCTTCTTTTACTTGTAGACTCAGGATGTTTTTCTGCACTGTTAGAGCGTTGGAGAACGCAAACAATGATAAGGCGAAGAAGGCCATACGTAACTGAAGTGCTGTGATCGACGTCATAGTTTGGGCAGGGTTGACAACTGGCAAAGACACACTGCTACACAATAGGCTTTTAACTAGTCCTTTCCGCTGATGATATTATTTCGTTTTAATCGCAACCAATAAATGGATACTCTAAACACAAAAAATTTAAGCTAGTTGTGAAGTTTACCCTAACAACATTTAATTTTAACTGCATGTGGTGTTTGAACCACAGTCGTCACTAATATAACTATATTTCTCCAGAGCTACCGATTCAATCTTATGTGTATATGCTTCTCTTAAAGATTCGCACACACGGGTAGAGACTCAGCTGTTGGTTCAGTCAGCTGTTTAAAGTTGTGTCAAGTCTGAGCTCTGCTTCACTCAACACTGGGAACTAGTTCTCTAAATGTGCTCAGCTGCGACCTGGTGCTAGCAAATTATAGCATTGATTAGCGGGAACAGCTGAGAGGGAAAACTCCGCTTCTCACAGCTGTAATGTCACGGCTGGCCCGCGCAGCAGCAGCCACCGACGCCAACCAACCACATGGCGATGCTCACGCAAGGTCGTCGCTGGTTTATGAGAACGCCATGGGAAGAAGTGGCTTTCTCCTTCCATATTCTTCCATTCTTACACTCATATTTAGTGTCTTCTCTCTTTGTAAGTCTATTTTCATGTGTCTATACACGGAGCGTCTTCGCGGTGTAGAACTAGTGCACCAGCCTTAGTCCTGCATGGCCAGGACTCGACTTCTGTAGAGCTTCTAACCGCAGTCTTTCTGCTTGTTTATACCTGTGTACGTGGACTGGTGCTTCAGCCTTCTGCCTCGCGCTCCGAAGGTTGTGGGTTCCATGCTGGACTCCATGTGATTTGGTCCACCAGTGTAATTTTCTCGGAGACTTCTGAGGGTTGTCGTTAGCTCCGGAGTTCGTGCTCTGTGCGTCGCTTTTGGCAAACCACCCCACGGGAAGAGGCAGAGCCTTCTGCGATAAACGCAACTAAGTCGATCCTCTCGACTTAAATCCATTTATAAAAGAAAGGTTGTGTGATCATGCAACATCATTCCTCTTGGGAACTTGGTAGCCGTCTGTTGATCATCATCATCATCTTCTACGTTTGCTGTCAAGCGTCGTGCGGAGGAACAGTTGACGTTCCAGCGTCCCATTGGGGCACTGGATAGTGCCATTTCATGTCACTGTACAATTTCTTTGAAAATTAGTTCATTTTTTTTCCAAGCCATCCCACCCCCACCCCATCCCCCATTTCTTTGCCCTCGAATAGGAACTTCTTTTGATGTAGCGCCAGTGCTGGTAGTTGATGGTGTTGCATTCTAACGAGATGACCCAGCCTTTTTATTTTCTGTCTGTCAATAAATATCATATTTGACAATTCTCATTCTCAATGCGTTATTAATCTCTCTAGGTGTTAATACTGATTTAATGCTGCTGAAAGCATTTTAGCCATGCCTGTTCTCTTTTTTTTCTGTTTCACTTCTCCCATTTTCTGTTATTCCATGTCCAAGATAGGAGAAACTTGTTACTTGTTCTAGTATCTCCCCGTTTACTGTTATGTTCATTGTTAACCCCTCCTTTCAACTGCTAATTATCATATTATTATTTTTTTTTGGGGGGAGGGGGCGGGAATGTTAATATCTCAGACATTTTGCACTATGCGTATTTACTTGTTCCACTGGGTTTTGTAACTCTTGCTCGTTTTCTGCTTATAACACTTTATCGTCAGCATACCTAAGATTGTTTATGATTCTTCCTTTGATGTTAGGTCCAGGCAGTTCAACTTGTTTAATAATTCTTTCTGTGTATAGGTTGAAGAGGCTTGGGGACAACACACATCCCTGCCTTACTCCTCTTTTTATCTCTATGGACCTCGAATAATTATTTCTGCATCTAATTGACGCAGTTCTTTTGTATGGATGTGAAACTTCGACAATGAGCAGTCAAGCTGAAAAACATCTGATGGCTGCAGAAATGTGGTTTCTGAGAAAAATGCAAAGAATACCATGGACAGACAGAAAAACCAATGACCAAGTACTACAGGAGACAAATGAACATCGTATACTGATTAGAGAAATTAGACGTAGACAGTCAAAATGTTATGGACATGTTATGAGAAGAAATGGATTGGAGAACTTGGTGACAACTGGCAAGATCGAAGGGAACAGACCAAGAGGAAGACCGAGAGGAAAATACCTGGATAGCTTGGCCACATGGCATGGACGAGACAGGAACACTGAGCTGATCCACGACACTGGTGATCGAGTGAAATGGCGAGTCATGACCGCACACGCTTTCCGGCATGGCACATGATTGATTGATTGAACTGACTTGTTCCCAGTACAAGTTACTAATAAGTCTGATGTCCTTTCCGTCTACTCCTATATCTTGAAGGCACGTAATTAGTCGTTCATGCTGTACTCTATCAAAAGCTTTCTTGTAGTCTATAAAACAAATATATGTACATTTTTGAACATGTGTGTATTTTTTAATTAAGATCCTCAAAAGGGCCATGAGGCAGATTGTCTCAGTATGATTCAAGTCTTCGAAATGCCGCCCCTTAAATGTTTTTTTTTTCTTTTCGAAATGCCGCCCGTTAAAATTTTTTTCAATTACTGAATGGTTAAAATTGCATTTAGATTTCGCTGTTTATGCCGCCCCCTTACTGTGCTGCCTGATGCGGCCGCCTCTCTGTTTCATAGCACGACACGGCCCTGACCCTCAAGATGCTTCCGTAGTGCCGCTGTTTATGCGGAACCCAAATTGTTCTTCGGCTACTTCCGTATTTATTTTATTTTGAATTATTTCTTGTATGACCCTAAGTAGTATCTTAGTTATGTGGCTAATTAAGCTAATAGTTCTGTATTCCTCACAATCAACAGCTCTTGACTTCTTGGGTCATGTGATTAAAATGGTTGTTTTAAAATCCTTGGGGATGTAAATTAGTTATACTATAGTAAAACTATAGCTCCGTGGCGATGGGGTTACCGACGCAGTTCGTAATCTCACATACGGCGTTCGAAACACAGCCGCGAGCGATTTGACAGCAGACTGCCTTGTGTTAGTTTTTTTATGAAATGATATGGGTGCCGGTCATTCAGAAAGCAATGACAAACTACTGAACGTAAACTTGCCCACGAATCACGAACAGCCAAATAATCCGGGGGTTGAATGCTACGTCTTGTAAATGTTATGCAATTAAATAACACTAAAGATATGGAAATGTAACCAATAAAAATATTAAGTATACGGCAGCTTTACAAAACACAATTACGGACAACAAATGACGTTGCGGTGACAGGCCTTCGTCAGCAAACTAACACCAGAAAATAAAGAGGTAATTTAGACTTTCCTGATAATACTATTGTGATTTTGTTTCCAGAAAGTCCGTGTCTTTGAAAGTTTAAAACAAAAAGAGTTCTTGCATGTTACATAGAACCAATTTAGCCTACAGATCCCAATCCTGGACAAATAGTAAACATGTGAAAACATTCCTGGTTGTCTTGGAAATGTGATTTTGTAGAAGAATGCTGAAAAATTAATTGGATAGCCAAAATAAGCAATTAGAACATTTTGAGGGAAGCTAAGTAGCAAAGAAGCAGTCATCATTTTTCGGTCATATTATGATAAGAAAAACAACTGGAACATGTTGTGACAACCGGAAAGATTTGTGAAAAGAGAGATAAAAGAACACAGCTTGAGAAGATTCTTGACAGTCTTGTGTCATGGCAAGGAAGGGAGTCAACACACGAACTGTTCCATGCCGTCGGAGATAGCAATTTGTGGAGAAGCATGAACATCCACGCCAGCCGGCTGGGCACTGGATGATGGTGATGATGATGATGGTGATGATGATGATGGTGATGATGATGATGATGATGATGATGATGATGATCATCATGATCATGATAAGTTTGTTGTGAATCTGCTATCTTCGTCACCGTTAACTGTTGATGGAACAGAGATAAGAATAAGTAAACAGTAGCAAAGCAACGCATGGTGAGTTCAGTGGTACTGAGTGAATTAAAGAACTGGCGGACTGATCCTCTTCTTCTTCATTTTATTCCCCCCCCCCCCCCCCCCCCCCCCCAATCCCCGTAGCCAGAGGACGAACGTAGTCGTCAAACCCCGGACCGAGCCGCGCGCATATCGTTATTAGCGCAGTTACCTATCAACCACGCCAACACGTCATATAGCAGAAACCTACTGTGGGTATGTGAAGTGTTCCATCAATCATGTGCCGTCTCCACAATGAAGGTAAGCTGCAATGGATCTGCGAAGTGTTAGAGCCATCATATTTTTCTGGCCAAAGCGTCTTTAAAAAAGTCTTAAAAGTCGAGAAGACCGACTTCATTGCCCTGGGTCTAATCACAACTGGCTCGGTCTCTTTCGGCAGGAAGGCCAGCCTAAAGCGTCGCACACAGCACGAACTCCGTAGCTCCGGCGACGACCCCCAGGAGTCTCCGAGAAAAATGCACTCTTAAACCGAAAGACGTAGCCCGGAATCGAACCCACCACCTTCTGAGCGCGGGGCAGACGGTTTGATCACTTCGTCACGGAGAAATGTACAGCGACTAGATTACCAGTTTTTCCCTCCTTTAGCGAACGACGAGCCTGTTATTCGAACCCTCGCCCCACCGTGCACATGCCATCATCAGTGCAACTTCCTAAACGTTGCGCCTACGCACCGCAGCTTTAGAAAAGTACCATCTTAACAGGCATAGTGGACGTTGCGGTAATAAAGCCTTCATAAACAATGTAAGATGATACTAATGTGCCAGCGAAAACGCTTATCTATTACTTATATTAACATGCACGTCTGTCTGTCTGTCTGTCTGTCTGTCTGTCTGTCTGTCTGTCTGTCTGTCTGTCTGTCTGTCTGTCTGTCTGTCTGTCTGTCTGTCTGTCTGTCTGTCTGTCTGTCTGTCTGTCTGTCTGTCTGTCTGTCTGCCTGCCTGCCTGTCTGCCTGCCTGCCTGCCTGCCTGTCTGTCTGTACTGTCTGTCTGTCTGTCTGTCTGTCTGTCTGTCTGTCTGTCTGTCTGTCTGTCTGTCTGTCTGTCTGTCTGTCTGTCTGTCTGTCTGTCTGTCTGCCTGCCTGTCTGTCTGTCTGCCTGCCTGCCTGCCTGCCTGTCTGTCTGTCTGTCTGTCTGTCTGTCTGTCTGTCTGTCTGTCTGTCTGTCTGTCTGCCTGCCTGCCTGCCTGCCTGTCTGTCTGCCTGCCTGCCGGTCTTTCTGTCTGTCTGTGTGAATGTGTGGGGGATGTGTGTGTGGGTGTGTGGATGGCTGGGGGTGTGGGTGGGGGGACGTGTGGTTGAGTGATGTGTGGTTGGGGAATGGGTGATTGGGGGTGTTTAAGTGGGTAGTGGAGGATATGTGGGTATGTGTGTGTAGATTATGGGATGGGTAGGAGGCTATGTGTGTGGGTAGGGAGATGTGTGTAGGTGGGGGTGTGTAGGTGGGGGATGGGTAGGTGGATGGGGGATGGGTGAATGTGCTTAGGTTGGGGTAAATTGAATGTGAGTGGGTGCGGGATGTGTAGGTGGGTGGGGGAGATTGTGTGGGCGGGGGATGTGTGGGGTGTGGGGTGTGAGGTGTGTCTATGGATAGGTGCGGGATGTGTGGGTTGGTAGGGTGACGTGTGTTGGTGGGGGATGTGTGGTGGGGATGTGTGTTTGGCTGGGTGGTTGGGGGTGTGTAGGTGGGTGGTGGAGGATATGTGGGTAGGTGAGTGTGTATGGGTTATGGAATGGATAGGGAGTACGAGTGTGTGGGTGGGGAGATGTGTGTAGGTGGTCGGATGTGTGTGGGTGGAGGACGGGTAGGTGGATGGGGAATGGGTGGGTGGATTGGGAATATATGAGTGTCTGTTGTGTGTGTGGGTGGGGGATATGTGTGGGCGGGGGATGTGTGTTTGGCTGAGTGGTTGGGGGTGTTTAGGTGGGTGGTGGAGGATATGTGGGTAGGTGTGTGTGTGTGTAGGTTATGGGATGGGTAGGAAGATGTGTGTAGGTGGGTGGGAAGATGTGTGTAGGTGGGGGTGTGTGGGTGGGGGATAGGTGGGTGGATGGAGGATATATGCGTGGGTGGGTGGGGGATGTGTAGGTGGGTGGTTGGGAGATGTGTCTCGAAATATGATAATATGCATTGTTTATGTTTACAACATTAATTAGACAATGTTGTTTTTTTTCTATGTGAATGTATCATGCACTATTGATGAACGAAAGATGAGTCATTGAAAGGGCTGAATGTAAGACGGGCCTGCGTGCCCAATTTTTGACCCTTTGAAAATAAATTTAAATCAAATCAAATCAAATCTGTCTGTCTGTCTGTCTGTCTGTCTGTCTGCCTGCCTGTCTCTCTGTCTCTCTGTCTGTAAGACATCCGCCAATCATTATACATATAGTCGCAACCTGTTTGAACACTACCTCAGTACAGACTACATGCCCCCCTAAAAATAATAATGGTAAATTGTCTCAAACGACAACTAGTTAATAAAAATTCCCATATGTATGGCACGTTACACCATCCTTAGGTATTTATCATGCCCATGGTAAACATTGCCTCGGTGAGTCATGTATTATTGATTATTTTTCATGCGTATTAATGCTTATTATTCGTTTGTTGTCTAAGATTAGCTTCATATGTGATGTTGAATTAAATAATGTATGAAAGGAATTATAGAAGAAGGGCAGAATGTCAGACGGGCCTGCGTGCCCAATTCTTAACCCTTTGAAAATAAAGATTGTTCGTTCGTTCGTTCGTTCGTTCGTTCGTTCGTTGTGTATTTACGTCTTTGTGTGTATCTCGGGCATTGGGAACCTTTTTTTAAGAAAGATTTCGATGCTGCAGATATTCATTTAACATCAGTGGCTACACAGTTGTAAAATTGATCGTACTTGAAAGTGAACCATGCTAACAGAACTTTATTATGTAATAAATATAAATCGGAACTGAATAGTATAAACATAGCAATGCGGAAACCGCCCAAAGTATCATTATTACATAACAAGCTGGGAATTTGACATGACAGAATACGTCAGAGGTTAAATTGTCCACATTCCGGGATTCTCCAGCAGCAGATCCATTAAGTTTTAGTGTCACAGACCATGTCTGTTTTAATGATTGTATACTCAAGCTGGGTACAAGACGGGGTGAGTTCCGGTCTTTAGGCGATCCCTGTACCATCTTGGCTGGAAGTATGCCTGGTATTTCAGGCATCTCAACTCATGTATGACCTGGGAAAGGTGGGAGGGGGTGAGGGCGCAGTTTGTCGCAAATTTCCTGTCATGAAAATTTAAAATCAGCAATGAGGCAATGTAAAATGCCACAGATTGTGAATACACTGGCTCCATCACTGTCACCCGTGGGGATTGTTACAAGAAGTTAGATGAAGACTGGTCCTAGAAGAGCATATGGCATAATAAAGGTAAATAAATGATAGTAAACATATAGAGAACATATATCTTTCTGGTGGAAACATGTCGACGTGGGTAAAGGACAGTTGCACACTCACTAATGGAGAAGCTCCGACAGGCGGGCAGTTAGAGCATTGCTATGCTGATGTTTCAGCTTCTGCAGCTTGTCTTACCGCAAATGTATTGGAGTTATCTTTCCTCTGGAATAAACTAGGCAGGCCATGGATCATACTGCGTGGGCAACACATGGTTTCCAAAGTTCAGCACAGGCTCTGTGCTGTGAAGAGGTTATTGTGCTTTTTTTTTAAAAAGCAAAATGTAACAAATGTCCAGATGAAAAGATGCCAGTACAGTAATGGAGAAATAGAGGTTTTTGAACTTAATTATCACAGAAATTATTGTTAGAATATGCTTGATCTTGACGAAGAATCACACCGACATAGTGCAAGATCTGAACATCGGCGAAGTTGCAGCGAGAAGGAGATCCCGATGCAGTTCTATACGTGAGGTTTTACGTGATGCAGGCAGCAACCAAGTTCTATACGTGAGATCTCCCATGATACAGGAAACACCCAAGTTATATATGTGAGATCTCCCATGATACAGGAAACACCCACGTTATATATGTGAGATCTCACATGATACCGATAACAAGTTCTAATACGTGAGGTCTCCCATGATGCAGGCAACAAGTTCTATACGCGAGGTTTCACATGATGCCGACAACAACCAAGTTCTATACGTGAGGTCTCACATGATGCCGACAACAACCAAGTTCTGTACGTGAGGTCTCACATGATGCCGACAACAACCAAGTTCTATACGCGAGGTTTCACATGATGCCGACAACAACCAAGTTCTATACGCCAGGTTTCAGATGATGCCGACAACAACCAAGTTCTATACGCGAGGTTTCAGATGATGCCGACAACAACCAATTTCTATACGCCAGGTTTCAGATGACGCATGTTAGGACCAAGTTTTACACGCCGAGGTTTCAGTTGCAGGCAGCATGCACTATTTACAAATATGAACAAAACATCTCTAAAGGTTTTCTGTTAGCAATGGTGATTAGAACACACTGACAGACGACAGCTCTGACTCACACCACCAAACGGATGTACCATGGAAGAGAAAACTGAAGAGGATAAGGGCACAGTAGTGCAGCTGTATACTTCATTCATTCATTCAGTAACATGTCCTTTGCAGAACCTCGCTCCCATAACAGCCTTCCGGAAAACCCCTCGATCACAAGCAAGATGTCCCGCGTCCGATACACTCATCTGGAAATCATCCACCACACGCTGCACTCATCTTCTCTTTGGCCTTCCTCTTCCTCTCTTCCCAGGCATATACCCCTTCATTATTGTTCTCTCCAAACTTTCGTGACGTTTCAAGTGACCAAAATATTTCAATTTTCTTTGTTTTATCGTCTTTAATAGCCAGCCTTCTTCAATATTCAGCACTTGAAGTATGGATGAGGATGCATTTGTTCTTTTCTTTACCCAAGATATTCTTAGAACTCGTCTATAACATTTATATTCAAAGATAATTATGCGCTGTTCAGCTTGTTTAGTAAGTGTCCAGGTCCCACAGGCGTATGTTGCAATGGGAAAGATGCATGCTCTTAAAAATCTAATTTTTGTAGTTCTGTCTGTCCCACTCCATTATTTATTCAGTTGTTTTAGTCTTTGGAGAGCAATTGATAGTCGTCGTTTAATTTCTTTTATTGTGTCACCGTTGTTGGTAATCAATGACCCAAGATATTCAAAATTTTCCACCACCTCCAATTTTTCCCCATTAACATATATTTCTTTCTCCATAGTAGTTTTATCTGTATGCATTTTCTTTGTTTTTGCTATGTTAAGATATAAGTTGTGATTTTCACTATTCAATGGGGTTGAGGATATTAGGTTTTCTATGCCATTCTGTGTTGTGGATAGTAATTCTGTATCATCAGCATATCGAATCTCTCATATGTCATGACCACCGATATTTAAGGCATCATATAGCTCCCTGTTTATATCATCTCTTACATTTCTCATTATATTTTCGGCGTACAGGTTAAACAAATAGGGTGACATGCAGACATCCCTGACGGACTCCTTGCTTGATGTCAAACCAATTTGATGTCTCGCCATCTATTCTAACCGCTGCTTGTTGGTCTAGATCAGTGGTTCTCAACCGGTGGGGAATTCTCCCCCCCCCCCCACCCCATGGGGGAATTTTATAGTTTCCAGAGGGGGGGGGGGGGAATTAAGATTATTTCAAGATCGCATTAATACAAGAATCAGTTACTTTATATTGTTTTTCCCTCTACATTTTACGGTTCTGTACTTCTCGCCCTAATGAAATTCGTTTTATACCGTAAGTAGAGCCGCAAATCACGTTTTATGTAGATTCTAGACTTATTCTAGTAAGTGTTATTAAATTTAGCTTCCATTTTTATGTATACTGTTTAAGGGTGGGGTGGAATTTATAGGGAGGAAATTCGAAAGGGGGTGGGGGGGGGGTGGGGGGTGACGTTCTGAACATATGGTAAAGGGGGGCATGGGTCAAAAAAGTTTGAGAACCACTGGTCTAGATCAGTGGTTCTCAACCGGTGGGGAATCCCCCCCCCCCCCAAGGGGGAATTTTAGGGTTTCCAGTGGGGGGGGGGGATTAAGATTATTTCTAGATTGCGTAATCACACTTATCTGTCATACACGGCCGGCTTCCTGTCGTTCTCGCGTTCTGCGTTATGACCCGCGCACCTACTGCTTACAAACATAATACATGGTTAATCTAATCGTCAGGAAAGACTTTGGTTGCTGAATATTGAAGATCTTACTGTTGTATATCTCACTTGCTAACTTACTTAACAATTCTACTCACGCACATAACCTGTAACCAACAAGTCCTTGTCACAGCGTGTCTCTGCCCGCTATTCTGGTCGAGGGTGTTATCAAACAGTGTCGAATGTCACGCTACCACCTGTCGGCGTTTGCGGGCCCATCATCAGGCATCAGCTTCAGCGTGTTGCTTCATGATCACCCACTTCCACAAAGGGACCACATTAATCACAATGATCGCATTGATCACATTGATCACATTGATCACATTGACCACATTGATCACATTTATCATATTGATCACATTGATCACATTGATCACATTGATCACATTGACCACATTAATCACAATGATCACATTGATCACATTGATCACATTGATCACATTGACCACATTGACCACATTGATCACATTGATCACATTGATCACATTGATCACATTGATCACATTGATCACATTGATCACATTGACCACATTAATCACATTGATCACATTGATCACATTGATCACATTGATCACATTGACCACATTGATCACATTTATCATATTGATCACATTGATCACATTGATCACATTGATCACATTGATCACATTGACCACATTAATCACATTGATCACATTGATCACATTGATCACATTGATCACATGACCACATTGATCACATTTATCATATTGATCACATTGATCACATTGATCACATTGATCACATTGACCACATTAATCACAATGATCACATTGATCACATTGATCACATTGATCACATTGACCACATTGACCACATTGATCACATTGATCACATTGACCACATTGATCACATTGATCACATTGATCACATTGACCACATTAATCACAATGATCACATTGATCACATTGATCACATTGATCACATTGACCACATTGATCACATTTATCATATTGATCACATTGATCACATTGACCACATTAATCACAATGATCACATTGATCACATTGACCACATTGATCACATTGATCACATTGACCACATTTATCATATTGATCACATTGACCACATTTATCATATTGATCACATTGACCACATTGATCACATTGATCATATTGACCACATTGATCACATTGACCACATTGACCACATTGATCACATTGACCACATTGATCATATTGATCACATTGATCACATTGACTCACATTGATCACATTGACACATTGACCACATTGATCACATTGATCACATTGACTCACATTGATCATATTGATCACATTGATCACATTGATCACATTGATCACATTGACTCACATTGATCACATTGATCACATTAATCACATTGATCACATTGATCACATTGATCACATTGATCAAATTGATCACATTGATCACATTGATCATATTGACCACATTGATCACATTGACCACATTGACCACATTGATCACATTGATCACATTGACTCACATGATCACATTGTCACATTGATCATATTGCTACACATTGATCATATTGCTCACATTGATCACATGCCATGCAATCATTGATCATATTGCTCACATTGATCATATTGCTCACATTGATCATATTGACACATTGATCATATTGCTCACATTGATCATATTGCTCACATTGATCATATTGCTCACATTGATCATATTGCTCACATTGATCATCACTTGATCACATTGATCACATTGATCATATTGCTCACATTGATCATATTGCTCACATTGATCATATTGCTCACATTGATCATATGCTCACATTGATCATATTGCTCACATTGATCAATGTCATTGATCATATTGCTCACATTGATCATGCAATTGATCATATTGCTCAACATGTGATCATATTGCTCACATTGATCATATTGCTCACATTGATCATATTGCTCACATTGATCATATTGCTCACATTGATCATATTGCTCACATTGATCATATGCTCACATTGATCATATTGCTCACATTGATCACATTGATCATTGCCACATTGATCATATTGCTCACATTGATCATATTGCTCACATTGATCATATTGCTCACATTGATCATATTGCTCACATTGATCATATTGCTCACATTGATCATATTGCTCACATTGACCACATTGATCACATTGATCATATTGCTCACATTGATCATATTGCTCACATTGATCATATTGCTCACATTGATCATATTGCTCACATTGATCATATTGCTCACATTGACCACATTGATCACATTGATCATATTGCTCACATTGATCATATTGCTCACATTGATCATATTGCCCACATTGATCATATTGCTCACATTGATCATATTGCTCACATTGATCATATTGCTCACATTGATCATATTGCTCACATTGATCATATTGCTCACATTGATCATATTGCTCACATTGATCATATTGCCCACATTGATCATATTGCTCACATTGATCATATTGCTCACATTGATCATATTGCTCACATTGATCATATTGCTCACATTGATCATATTGCTCACATTGATCATATTGCTCACATTGATCATATTGACCACATTGACCACATTGACCACATTGATCATATTGCTCACATTTATCACATTGACCACATTGATCACATTGATCATATTGCTCACATTTATCACATTGACCACATTGATCACATTGATCATATTGCTCACATTTATCACATTGACCACATTGATCACATTGATCACATTGATCATATTGCTCACATTTATCACATTGATCATATTGCTCACATTGACCACATTGATCACATTGATCATATTGATCACATTTATCACATTGATCATATTGCTCACATTGACCACATTGATCACATTGATCACATTGATCATATTGCTCACATTTATCACATTGACCACATTGATCACATTGATCATATTGCTCACATTTATCACATTGACCACATTGATCACATTGATCATATTGCTCACATTTATCACATTGACCACATTGATCACATTGATCATATTGCTCACATTTATCACATTGACCACATTGACCACATTGATCATATTGCTCACATTTATCACATTGACCACATTGATCACATTGATCACATTAACCACGTTGACCACATTGACCACATTGATCACATTGATCACATTGATCACATTGACCACACTGACCACATTGAGCGTGATTGGTCAATACAAATATTACTGGAACACCATATGCCGAAAGCTGCTGAAGGCGTGTAAAGCAACCTCTACTGACCTACTTACTACCGTCTGCCCAACACGCTTCAGGGTGTGTACACTGATCCTATACTGACCTACTTACTACCATCTGCCCAACACGCTTCAGGGTGTGTACACTGATCCTATACTGACTTACTTACTACCGTCTGCCCAACACGCTTCAGGGTGTGTACACTGATCCTATACTGACTTACTTACTACCGTCTGCCCAACACGCTTCAGGGTGTGTACACTGATCCTATACTGACTTACTTACTACCGTCTGCCCAACACGCTTCAGGGTGTGTACACTGATCCTATACTGACTTACTTACTACCGTCTGCCCAACACGCTTCAGGGTGTGTACACTGATCCTATACTGATTTACTTACTACCGTCTGCACAACACGCTTCAGGGTGTGTACACTGATCCTATACTGACTTACTTACTACCGTCTGCCCAACACGCTTCAGGGTGTGTACACTGATCCTATACTGACTTACTTACTACCGTCTGCCCAACACGCTTCAGGGTGTGTACACTGATCCTATACTGACTTACTTACTACCGTCTGTCCAACACGCTTCAGGGTCTTACACTGATCCTAAACTGACCTACTTACTTCAGGGTGTGTACACTGATCCTATACTGACTTACTTACTACCGTCTGCCCAACACGCTTCAGGGTGTGTACACTGATCCTATACTGACCTACTTACTTCAGGGTGTGTACACTGATCCTATACTGACTTACTTACTACCGTCTGCCCAACACGCTTCAGGGTGTGTACACTGATCCTATACTGACCTACTTACTTCAGGGTGTGTACACTGATCATATACTGACTTACTTACTACCGTCTGCCCAACACGCTTCAGGGTGTGTACACTGATCCTATACTGATCTACTTACTACCGTCTGCCCAACACGCTTCAGGGTGTGTACACTGATCCCATACTGACCTACTTACTACCGTCTGCCCAACACGCTTCAGGGTGTGTACACTGATCCTATACTGACCTACTTACTACCGTCTGCCCAACACGCTTCAGGGTGTGTACTCTGATCCTGTGCTGACCTACTTACTTCAGGGTGTGTACACTGATCCTTTACTGACCTACTTACTTCAGGGTGTGTACACTGATCCTATACTTTGATGTGTGTTACTTATTCTTCCTTTTCTCCATTACATCTACCCCATGCAACCTCAGAAGAGAAGTTATAATTAGGGCCCATCCCAGCCACAGATCAATAATTCCTTGACCAAGTCAACCACATATTTCGGATGTTAATCTTAAAGGAATGATCATGCACAGGGATAACCATTAGCAGTTTCTTAATCCCATTATAATTCCATTTTACCATTATCCCCCACCCCGTACAAGCCCAGAAGAGAAGTTATATTAGGGTCCATCGCCTGGCTCAGATTAATAATCCCGTGACTGAGTCAGCCACAAATATGATATTAATTTGAATGCGATTGTTGTCCAAAGAGGGTTATAACTTATTTCCATAATTTTTCGCGGTGGTTTCAGTATTCGGTGTTCTATTTTCGAAATAATTTAAATGTACATACGTGTATTTGTGATAACTTTAAATTCACCAAGGATTTTTCATGAATTTTGTCAAGGGCCACTCCGAGTTCTGAATGATTTATTCACATCTGAACCATGCAAGCAATGACCTTCAAATTTATCTAGGTAATCCTTGGCTCATCTGAGAACCTACTTAAGCTCAGCATTGAGCACAAGAATGCAAACATCGTTAGGAATGCCGTGCGCTCACGGAAGAAAAAAAAACCAGCACATTAACCAGGTGTAGGGTAATCTAGTTGGAGTGATTTACCGCATCATGTTGTCAAACGATGACTCTGGGCGTTCAAAGAAACAGCTGATTTGCCGTTGCTAACAATGAAACTGGAGCATTCTCCTCCCGTAGGGGAAATAATTCTAGTAACAAATTGGAAGCAAGTTGTCTCTATAATTATCACATTTTCAACGCACGTGCATTCCTGAAGCTATTTTAAGAGTACATATGTTCAGGTATAAGCTTAGCTCGCGCGACCTCTAGCACAGTCAGGTGCCATATGGAACTGACAGTGAGACACCAGCAACTCATCAATCATCTCCCCTACCATTCATGAATACTAATCGAGGGAGATAGCTCTTCACTACATGGTAATAAAAGAGGAGGTAGGCGCCATCATTTTCTGGAATGTTCAGGGAAAACAGCCTCTGACATCTTGATTTATTTTTGTTATCTTGGAACAGAATACAGGACCTTGACTCCCAAATAGGTGCACTAATTTCAAAACAGTACTAAGGCGTTAGAACGCGAACTCTGAGATGGCATATTTACATGCGTTCGTTCGAAGCAGCATCGCAGTGAATTATTGTTAAGTGTTAGAGAAGCTTCTGTGTCCCCATGACCCCAAGAGTTATGCCGATGGCAGTGTAACAATCGTTTGGGTCATCCAAGCTGGACATGTGTAAGAGAAAAGGTTGGACGGAAGAAGACACGAATCCACTGCGCAACAGGGGCAATTAAAAGCTGGGGAATGCAGTCGATATACGCCTTATTTAATTGCAGCTGTGAGGGGTAGCGTTGTGACATTGACTTCTTTATGGCATCTTCTGTAGAAATGTGAGTTGCTTTCAGTGGTAGATAATGAGCACGCGTGATTATGATGTGGCAAGAGCTGCACAGAAAGTATCTCTGATCACAGTCTGGAAGTTGTACAGAAAGTCTCTTGATCACAGCATGGAGGTTGTACAGAATGTCTCTCTGATCACATGCTTGAGGTTGTACAGAATGCCTTTCTGATTACAGCCTGGAGGTTGTAAAGAATGTTTCTCTGATCACAGCCTGGAGGTTGTAAAGAATGTTTCTCTAATCACAGCCTGGAGGTTGTACAGAAAGTCTCTCTGATCACAGATAGGAGGTTTACAGAATGTCTCTCTAATCACAGCTAGGAGGTTGTACAGAATGTCTCTCTAATCACAGCTAGGAAGTTGTACAGAATGTGTCTCTGCTCACAGCTAGGAGGTTGTACGGAATGTCTCTCTGATCACAGCCTGGAGGTTGTATAGAATGTCTCTCTGATCACAGATAGGAGGTTGTACAGAATGTCTCTCTAATCACAGCTAGGAGGTTGTACAGAATGTCTCTCTAATCACAGCTAGGAGGTTGTACAGAATGTCTCTCTAATCACAGCTAGGAGGTTGTACGGAATGTCTCTCTGATCACAGCCTGGAGGTTGTATAGAATGTCTCTCTGATCACAGACTGGAGGTTGTATAGAATGTCTCTCTGATCACAGACTGGAGGTTGTATAGAATGTCTCTCTGATCACAGACTGGAGGTTGTACAGAAAGCATCTCTGATCACAGCCTGAAGGTTGTAGATAAAGTCTCTCTGATCACAGCCTGGAGACTACAGAAAGTCTCTCTTATCACAGCCTGAAGACTGTACAGAAAGTCTCAATGATCACAGCCTGGAGATTGTACAGAAAGTCTCTCTGATCACAGCCTGGAGACTGTACAGAAAGTCTCTCTGATCACAGCCTGGAGGTTGTACAGAAAGTCTCTCTGATCACAGCCTGCAGGTTGTAAAGACGTGTCTATGATCACAGCCTGGAGGTTGTACAGAATGTCTCTGTGATCACAGCCTGGAGGTTGTACAGAATGTCTCTATGATCGCAGCCTGGAGGTTGTACAGAATGTCTCTATGATCACAGCCTGGAGGTTGTACAGAATGTCTCTGTGATCACAGCCTGGAGGTTGTACAGAATGTCTCTGTGATCACTGCCTGGAGGTTGTACAGAATGTCTCTCTTATCACAGCTAGGAGGTTGTACGGAATGTCTTTCTAATCACAGCTAGGAGGTTGTACAGAATGTCTCTCTGATCACAGACTGGAGGTTGTACAGAAAGCATCTCTGATCACAGCCTGAAGGTTGTACAGAAAGTCTCTCTGATCACAGCCTGGAGACTACAGAAAATCTCTCTGATCACAGCCTGAAGGTTGTACATAAAGTCTCTCTGATCACAGCCTGGAGACTACAGAAAATCTCTCTTATCACAGCCTGAAGACTGTACAGAAAGTCTCTCTGATCACAGCCTGGAGATTGTACAGAAAGTCTGTCTGATCACAGCCTGGAGGTTGTACAGAAAGTCTCTCTTATCACAGCTAGGAGGTTGTACAGAATGTCACTCTGATCGCAGCCTGGAGGTTGTACAGAATGTCTCTCTTATCACAGCTAGAAGGTTGTACAGAATGTCTCTCTTATCACAGCTAGGAGGTTGTACAGAATGTCACTCTGATCGCAGCCTGGAGGTTGTACAGAATGTCTCTCTTATCACAGCTAGGAGGTTGTACAGAATGTCACTCTGATCGCAGCCTGGAGGTTGTACAGAATGTCTCTGTGATCACAGCCTGGAGGTTGTACAGAATGTCTCTGTGATCACTGCCTGGAGGTTGTACAGAATGTCTCTCTTATCACAGCTAGGAGGTTGTACGGAATGTCTTTCTAATCACAGCTAGGAGGTTGTACAGAATGTCTCTCTGATCACAGCCTGGAGGTTGTATAGAATGTCTCTCTGATCACAGACTGGAGGTTGTACAGAAAGCATCTCTGATCACAGCCTGAAGGTTGTACAGAAAGTCTCTCTGATCACAGCCTGGAGACTACAGAAAATCTCTCTGATCACAGCCTGAAGGTTGTACAGAAAGTCTCTCTGATCACAGCCTGGAGACTACAGAAAATCTCTCTTATCACAGCCTGAAGACTGTACAGAAAGTCTCTCTGATCACAGCCTGGAGATTGTACAGAAAGTCTGTCTGATCACAGCCTGGAGGTTGTACAGAAAGTCTGTCTGATCACAGCCTGGAGGTTGTACAGAAAGTCTGTCTGATCACAGCCTGGAGGTTGTACAGAAGGTCTGTCTGATCACAGCCTGGAGGTTGTACAGAAAGTCTGTCTGATCACAGCCTGGAGGTTGTACAGAAAGTCTCTCTGATCACAGCCTGGATACTGTACAGAAAGCCTCTCTGATCACAGCCTGGAGACTACAGAAAATCTCTCTGATCACAGCCTGAAGACTGTACAGAAAATCTCTCTGATCACAGCCTGAAGACTGTACAGAAAATCTCTCTGATCACAGCCTGGAGACTACAGAAAATCTCTCTGATCACAGCCTGGAGACTACAGAAAATCTCTCTTATCACAGCCTGGAGACTACAGAAAATCTCTCTGATCACAGCCTGGAGACTACAGAAAATCTCTCTGATCACAGCCTGGAGACTACAGAAAATCTCTCTTATCACAGCCTGGAGACTACAGAAAATCTCTCTGATCACAGCCTGGAGACTACAGAAAATCTCTCTGATCACAGCCTGGAGGTTGTACAGAAAGTCTCTCTGATCGCAGCCTGGAGGTTATACAGAAAGTCTCTCTGATCACAGCCTGGAGGTTGTACAGAAAGTCTCTCTGATCACAGCCTGGAGGTTATACAGAAAGTCTCTCTGATCACAGCCTGGAGGTTGTACAGAAAGTCTCTCTGATCGCAGCCTGGAGGTTGTAGAGAAAGTCTCTCTGATCACAGCCTGCAGGTTGTACAGACGTGTCTATGATCACAGCCTGGAGGTTGGACAGAATGTCTGTATGATCACTGCTTGGAGGTTGTACAGAAAGTCTCTATGATCACAGCGTGGAGGTTGTACAGAATGTCTCTCTGATCACAGACTGGAGGTTGTACAGAAAGCATCTCTGATCACAGCCTTGAGGTTGTACAGAAAGTCTCTCTGATCACAGCCTGCAGGATGTACAGACGTGTCTATGATCACAGCCTGGAGGTTGTACAGACGTGTCTATGATCACAGCCTGGAGGTTGTACAGACGTGTCTATGATCACAGCCTGGAGGTTGTACAGACGTGTCTATGATCACAGCCTGGAGGTTGTACAGACGTGTCTATGATCACAGCCTGGAGGTTGTACAGAAAGTCTCTCTGATCACAGCCTGGAGGTTGTACAGAAAGTCTAAATGATCACAGCCTGGAGGTTTTACAGAAAGTCTCTCTGATCACAGCCTGGAGGTTGTACAGACGTGTCTATGATCACAGCCTGGAGGTTGTACAGACGTGTCTATGATCACAGCCTGGAGGTTGTACAGAAAATCTCATTGATCACATCCTGGAGGTTGTAAAGAAAGTCTCTCTGATCACAGCCTGGAGGTTATACAGAAAGCCTCTCTGATCACAGCCTGGAGGTTTTACAGAAAGTCTCTCTGATCACAGCCTGGAGGTTTTACAGAAAGTCTCTCTGATCACAGCCTGGAGGTTGTACAGAAAGTCTCTCTGATCACAGCCTGGAGGTTGTACAGAATGTCTCTCTGATCGCAGCCTGGAGGTTGGACAGAATGTCTGTATGATCACTGCCTGGAGGTTATACAGAAAGTCTCTCTGATCACAGCCTGGAGGTTTTACAGAAAGTCTCTCTGATCACAGCCTGGAGGTTATACAGAAAGTCTCTCTGATCACAGCCTGGAGGTTGAACAGAAAGTCTCTCTGATCACAGCCTGGAGGTTGTACAGAAAGTCTCTCTGATCACATCCTGGAGGTTGTACAGAACGTATCTCTGATCACAGCCTGGAGGTTGTACAGAAAATCTCATTGATCACAGCCTGGAGGTTGTACAGAAAGTCTCTCTGATCACAGCCTGGAGGTTATACAGAAAGTCTCTCTGATCACAGCCTGGAGGTTTTACAGAAAGTCTCTCTGATCACAGCCTGGAGGTTGTAGAGAAAGTCTCTCTGATCACAGCCTGCAGGTTGTACAGACGTGTCTATGATCACAGCCTGGAGGTTGGACAGAATGTCTGTATGATCACTGCTTGGAGGTTGTACAGAAAGTCTCTATGATCACAGCGTGGAGGTTGTACAGAATGTCTCTCTGATCACAGACTGGAGGTTGTACAGAAAGCATCTCTGATCACAGCCTTGAGGTTGTACAGAAAGTCTCTCTGATCACAGCCTGCAGGATGTACAGACGTGTCTATGATCACAGCCTGGAGGTTGTACAGAAAGTCTCTCTGATCACATCCTGGAGACAACAGAAAGTCTCTCTGATCACAGCCTTGAGGTTGTACAGAAAGTCTCTCTGATCACATCCTGGAGACAACAGAAAGTCTCTCTGATCACATCCTGGAGGTTGTACAGAAAGTCTCTATGATCACAGCCTGCAGGATGTACAGACGTGTCTATGATCACAGCCTGGAGGTTGTACAGAAAGTCTCTCTGATCACAGCCTGGAGGTTGTACAGACGTGTCTATGATCACAGCCTGGAGGTTGTACAGAAAGTCTCTATGATCACAGCCTGCAGGATGTACAGACGTGTCTATGATCACAGCCTGGAGGTTGTACAGAAAGTCTCTCTGATCACAGCCTGGAGGTTGTACAGAAAGTCTCTCTGATCACAGCCTGGGGGTTTTACAGAAAGTCTCTCTGATCACAGCCTGGAGGTTATACAGAAAGTCTCTCTGATCACAGCCTGGAGGTTGAACAGAAAGTCTCTCTGATCACAGCCTGGAGGTTGTACAGAAAGTCTCTCTGATCACAGCCTGGAGGTTGTACAGAACGTATCTCTGATCACAGCCTGGAGGTTGTACAGAAAATCTCATTGATCACATCCTGGAGGTTGTAAAGAAAGTCTCTCTGATCACAGCCTGGAGGTTATACAGAAAGTCTCTCTGATCACAGCCTGGAGGTTTTACAGAAAGTCTCTCTGATCACAGCCTGGAGGTTGTACAGAATGTCTCTCTGATCGCAGCCTGGAGGTTGGACAGAATGTCTGTATGATCACTGCCTGGAGGTTGTACAGAAAGTCTCTCTGATCACAGCCTGCAGGTTGTACAGAACGTCTCTATGATCACAGCCTCGAGGTTGTACAGAATGTCTCTCTGATCACAGACTGGAGGTTGTACAGAAAGCATCTCTGATCACAGCCTGGAGGTTGTACAGAAAGTCTCTCTGATCACAGCCTGGAGACAACAGAAAGTCTCTTTGATCACAGCCTGCAGGTTGTACAGACGTGTCTATGATCACAGCCTGGAGGTTGTACAGAATGTCTCTATGATCACAGCCAAAGATTTAATTCCGACCAAGAAAAAGCAACTTAAGCCATGGATTACATTAGACACGTTAGAATTAATAAAACAACGAAGGGAACTGAAACATAAAGGAGGTGAATCCGATAACAGCAGGGTAAAGTATAAATCTTTAACTCGAGAATGAAGAAAGAACACAGGAAAGGATAAAAATCAATATATACAAGATTGCTGTACCAGAATAGAGCAATATAATAAGACTGGAAGAGATTACGAAATGTTCAAAGAAATGAATTTATTGACAAGAAATCTTCAACCTCAATTGAATGTTATCTGTGACAAGACGGGAAATACTTTAACAGAATCTAGGCAAATTCTAGAAAGATGACAGGAGTACTGCAGTGGAATGTATGATATGAGTGACAGTGAGGATATAAATGATATACATGAGCCAATGACAGCAGAGACAGAACCTGAACACTCATTAGATGAAATCGCATGGGCAGTAAAGAACGTGAATAATGGTAAATCACCTGGATGTGTTGCGATACCAGCTGAACTAATTAAAGCGTGAGGAGAAGAAAGCATAAACATATATCATGCATTATGTAAAAAGATTTGGAAATATGGTATATGGCCAAAAGATTGGAAGAGAACTATCTTCATTCCAATACCAAAAAAGGGCAACCTGAAATTATGCACCAACTATAGAACTGTTGCCCTGATCAGTCATGCAAATAAAATTCTACTAAAATCATAATAGGAAGACTTCGTAAGAAAATGGAAGAAGAGATTAACGTGGTTCAAGCTGGATTTAGACAAGGAAGAGGATGAATAGATCACATTCTCAACATGCGTTTAATAATAGAGAAGTGCAGAGAATTTAATGTGAACCTATTCTCATGTTCTGTGGATTATTCAAAGGCATTTGACTGTGTACAGCATCAGAAAATTTGGGAAATCATGAGGAATATGGGCTTTCCATCACATTTAATACAACTCATAAGTGCCAAGTGCCGGGACCTCACTCACTTAATGTCCGACATCTTGGTTTCTGTCCAGGGTTTAGAATATTTAGCAGAAATATCTCAGTAGGCTCGTAGAATTACTGTACATGTCTTTCGTGCACACAACAAACATCCAAAGCGTCCTTAGAGTACAAAGTAACTTTATTACAGCACAGTTCTCACAGTGGTTGCCATCGAACACCGCTAGCTATTGCCTTTCACCGTTCTGTGTCCGACCATCCCACTCACTGTCTGTCCATAAAGAATAACTAGCACCACCAATCGTTATTTGTTCATGCTGTTGCTGCACACGGTCGACAATCACTACACTGTACTGCTAAACAAGAACATCAGTGCTATCTACTTACGCACTTCACACTGGTGGCGAACGTGTCACGGCGTGTCTCTAGCTCCGCCATTCTTGTCGGTTTGTTCACAACACGGGGTCAGTTCTCTCACCACAGCTGGTCGATATCAACTGGGCCATAGTTGGTCATAAACTTCAGTGCCCAGTTTCTTCACTCGCCGCTCTCCTTCACAAGAACACTCTTTCCCAGTTGACTGTAAATTCCATCACTGCACCCTTCGCAAAATGCCTTCAAGACACAGAACTTTCACAAACACAACCTCCTTGTCGCACGCCCAGCTCCGTCTGTTCGAGCACAACCTTCTTCACTTCTAAAATTGAATGTGTTGACTAAAGACTTCTGTGGTTTGTATGCATGGCGGATCTTTAAATTGTCACGTGTACTGTACGAGCCACTGCAAAGATTAACCCCTGGACAAATCCCATGATTTCTGACACTTGGCACGATTCCTACACTTGGCAGTGATAAATGTGATCAATGTAGTCAATGTAGTCAATGTGATCAATGTGATCAATGTAGTCAATGTGATCAATGTGATCAATGTGATCAATGTGATCAATGTAGTCAATGTAGTCAATGTGATCAATGTGATCAATGTGATCAATGTAGTCAATGTAGTCAATGTGATCAATGTGATCAATGTGATCAATGTAGTCAATGTAGTCAATGTAGTCAATGTGATCAATGTAGTCAATGTGATCAATGTGATCAATGTGATCAATGTAGTCAATGTAGTCAATGTGATCAATGTGATCAATGTGATCAATGTGATCAATGTAGTCAATGTGATCAATGTGATCAATGTAGTCAATGTGATCAATGTGATCAATGTGATCAATGTAGTCAATGTGATCAATGTAGTCAATGTGATCAATGTGATCAATGTGATCAATGTAGTCAATGTGATCAATGTGATCAATGTGATCAATGTAGTCAATGTGATCAATGTAGTCAATGTGATCAATGTGATCAATGTAGTCAATGTGATCAATGTGATCAATGTGATCAATGTAGTCAATGTGATCAATGTGATCAATGTGATCAATGTGATCAATGTGATCAATGTAGTCAATGTGATCAATGTGATCAATGTGATCAATGTAGTCAATGTGATCAATGTGATCAATGTGATCAATGTGATCAATGTGATCAATGTAGTCAATGTGATCAATGTGATCAATGTAGTCAATGTGATCAATGTGATCAATGTGATCAATGTGATCAATGTGATCAATGTGATCAATGTGATCAATGTGATCAATGTGATCAATGTGATCAATGTGATCAATGTAGTCAATGTGATCAATGTAGTCAATGTGATCAATGTGATCAATGTGATCAATGTAGTCAATGTGATCAATGTAGTCAATGTGATCAATGTGATCAATGTAGTCAATGTGATCAATGTGATCAATGTGATCAATGTGATCAATGTGATCAATGTGATCAATGTGATCAATGTGATCAATGTGATCAATGTGATCAATGTGATCAATGTGATCAATGTAGTCAATGTAGTCAATTTGATCAATGTGATCAATGTAGTCAATGTGATCAATGTGATCAATGTGATCAATGTGATCAATGTGATCAATGTGATCAATGTGATCAATGTAGTCAATATGATCAATGTGATCAATGTGGTCAATGTGATCAATGTGATCAATGAGGACAACATCACGCCGGCAACATTGACTTTCCAATGTGATCAATGAGGACAGCATCACGCCGGCAATATTGACTTTCCAATGTGATCAATGAGGACAACATCACGCCGGCAACATTGACTTCCCAAAGTGGTCAAAAGAGGACAGCATCACGCCGGCAACATTGACTTTCCAATGGGATCAATGAGGACAACATCACGCCGGCAACATTGACTTCCCAAAGTGGTCAATGAGGACAGCATCACGCCGGCAACATTGACTTTCCAATGTGATCAATGAGGACAGCATCACGCCGGCAATATTGACTTTCCAATGTGATCAATGAGGACAACATCACGCCGGCAACATTGACTTCCCAAAGTGGTCAATGAGGACAGCATCACGCCGGCAACATTGACTTTCCAATGTGATCAATGAGGACAGCATCACGCCGGCAATATTGACTTTCCAATGTGATCAATGAGGACAACATCACGCCGGCAACATTGACTTCCCAAAGTGGTCAATGAGGAAAACATCACGCCTGGGAACATTGACTTCCCAAAGTGGTCAATGAGGACAACATCACGACCGGCAACATTGACTTCCCAATGTGAACAATGAGGACAACATCACGCCGGCAACATTGACTTCCCAATGTGATCAATGAGGACAACATCACGCCGGCAACATTGACTTCCCAAAGTGGTCAATGAGGACAACATCACGCCGGCAACATTGACTTCCCAAAGTGGTCAATGAGGACAACATCACGCCGGCAACATTGACTTTCCAATGTGATCAATGAGGACAGCATCACGCCGGCAATATTGACTTTCCAATGTGATCAATGAGGACAACATCACGCCGGCAACATTGACTTCCCAACGTGGTCAATGAGGACAGCATCACGCCGGCAACATTGACTTCCACTTGATCAATGAGGACAGCATCACGCCGGCAATATTGACTTTCCAATGTGATCAATGAGGACAACATCACGCCGGCCAACATTGACAATGAGGACAACATCACGCCGGCAACATTGACTTTCCAATGTGATCAATGAGGACAACATCACGCCGGCCATATTGATTTCCCAATGTGATCAATGAGGACAACATCACGCCGGCCATATTGACTTCCCAATGTGATCAATGAGGACAACTCACGCCGGCAAATTGACTTTCCAATGTGATCAATGAGGACACCATCAGGGACATACTCCCAAATGTGATCAATGAGGACAACATCACACCCCGGCAACATTGACTTCCCAATGTGATCAATGAGGACAACATCACGTCGGCCATATTGACTTCCCAATGTGGTCAATGAGGACAACATCACGCCGGCATATTGACTTTCCAATGTGATTCAATGAGGACAACATCACGCGCAACATTACTTCCCAATGTGACAATGAGGACAACATCACGCCGGCCAATATTGACTTCCCAATGTGATCAATGAGGACAACATCACGCCGGCATAATCTTTGAGACATCCCAATGTGATTTCCAATGAGACAATGGAAACATCACGCCGGCAACATTTACTTCCCAATGTGATCAATGAGGACAACATCACGCCGTTGTCCATATTGACTATGCGCCACATCGTGATCAATTGAGTTGCCAGATCAATGCAAAACGCCGGCAACATTGACTTTCCAATGTGATCAATGAGGACAACATCACGCCGGCAACATTGACTTCCCAATGTGATCAATGAGGACAACATCACGCCGGCCATATGTATAATGCAACATCACCCGAATTGACTTCCAATGTGGACAATAGCACATCACGCCGGCCATATTGACTTCCCAATGTGATCAATGAGGACAACATCACGCCGGCAATTGACTTCCCAATGTGATCAATGAGGACAACATCAGCCGGCAAATTGACTTCCAATGTGATCAATGAGGACAACATCACGCCGGCAACATTGACTTCCCAATGTGATCAATGAGGACAACAGCAACGTCCGGCCATATTGACTTCCCAATGTGATAAATGAGGACAACATCACGCCGGCCATATTGACTTCCAATGTGAAATCACACTGAGACAACATCACCCAGGCAACATTGAACTTCCCCAGTGACAATTGAGACACCATCACGCCTGGTCAAATTGACATTCCCAATGTGATCAATGAGACCCAACATCATCGCACAGCCGCCACATTATTCCCAATGTGATCAATGAGGACAACATCACGCCGGCAACATTGACTTCCCAATGTGATCAATGAAAGACCGCAAATCACCCGGCAAACAATTACGACATATCCCAATGTGTCAATAGGACAACATCCCGGCAACATGACAACATTGACTTCCAATGTGGTCAATGAGGACAACACACGCCGAAATGACTTCCCAATGTGTCAATGAGGACAACATCACCCGGCAACCCATTGACATACCCAAATGATCAATGGGACAACATCCAACGCAATGAGCAAATTGACTTCCCAATAGTGATCAATGTGGACAATCACGGCCGGAACCACGGCCATTTACTCCCAATGTGATCAATGAGGACAACATCACGCCGGCAAATTGACTTCCCAATGTGATCAATGAGGACAACATCACGCGCCAATGCCCATTGACTTCCAATGTGATCAATGAGGACGCAATGCCGCCCAATTGACTTCCAATGTGATAAATGAGGACAACATCACGCCGCACATTGACTTGCCAATGTGATCAATGAGGACAACATCACGCGGCAAATTGACTTCCCCATGAATGATCAATGAGGACAACATCACGCCGGCAACATTGACTTCCCAATGTGATCAATGAGGACAACATCACGCCGGCAACATTGACTTCCCAATGTGATCAATGAGGACAACATCACGCCGGCCATATTGACTTCCCAATGTGATCAATGAGGACAACATCACGCCGGCAACATTGACTTCCCAATGTGATCAATGAGGACAACATCACGCCGGCAACATTGACTTCCCAATGTGATCAATGAGGAGAACATCACGCCGGCATCATATGACTTCCCAATGTTATCAATGGAGAACAACGTCACGCCGGCCATATTGACTTCCCAATGTGATAAATGACGGACAACCATCACGCCGGCAACATTGACTTCCCAATGTGATCAATGAGGAAAACATCATTGCGGCCATATTGACTTCCAATGTGATCAATGAGGACAACGTCACGCCGGCAAAATTGACTTCCCAATGTGATCAATATGGACAACATCACGCCGGCAACATTGACATCACAATGTGATCAATGTGGACAACATCACGCCGGCCATATTGACTTCCAAATGTGATCAATGAGGACAACATCACGCCGGCAACATTGACTTCCCCAATGTGTCAATGAGGACAACATCACGCCGGCAACATTGACTTCCCAATGTGATCAATGAGGACAACATCACGCCGGCATACATTGACTTCCAATGTGATCAATGAGGACAACATCACGCCGGCAACATTGACTTCTCCAATGTGATCAATGAGGACAACAATTCACGCCGGCAACATTGACTTTTCCAATGTGATCAATGAGGACAACATCACGCCGGCAACATTGACCTTCCAATGTGATCCAATGAGGACAACATCACGCCGGCAACATTGACTTTCCAATGTGATCAATGAGGACAACATCACGCCGGCAACATTGACTTCCCAATGTGATCAATGAGGACAACATCACGCCGGCAACATTGACTTCCCAATGTGATCAATGAGGACAACATCACGCCGGCAACATTGACTTCCCAATGTGATCAATGATGACAACGTCACGCCGGCAACATTGACTTCCCAATGTGATCAATGAGGACAACGTCAAGCCGGCAACATTGACTTCACAATGTGATCAATGAGGACAACATCACGCCGGCAACATTGACTTCCCAATGTGATCAATGAGGACAACGTCAAGCCGGCAACATTGACTTCCCAATGTGATCAATGAGGACAACATCACGCCGGCAACATTGACTTCCCAATGTGATCAATGAGGACAACATCACGCCGGCAACATTGACTTCCCAATGTGATCAATGAGGACAACATCACGCGGCAACATTGACTTTCCAATGTGATCAATGAGGACAACATCACGCCGGCAACATTGACTTCCCAATGTGATCAATGAGGACAACATCACACCCGGCAACATTGACTGTCCAATGTGATCAATGAGGACAACATCACGCCGGCACATTGACTTCCCAATGTGATCACTGAGGACAACAATCACGCCGGCAACATTGACTTCCCAATGTGATCCAATGAGGACAACATCACGCCGGCAACATGACTTCCCAATGTGATCAATGAGGACAACATCAAGCCGGCAACATTGACTTCCAATGTGATCAATGAGGACACATCACGCCGGCAACATTGACTTCCCAATGTGATCAATGAGGACAACGTCCACGCCCGCAACATTGACTTCCCAATGTGATCAATGAGGACAACATCAAGCCGGCAACATTGACTTCCCAATGTTGATCAATGAGGACAACATCACGCCGGCAACATTGACTTCCCAATGTGATCAATATGGACAACATCACGCCGGCAACATTGACTTCCCAATGTGATCAATGAGGACAACATCACGCCGGCCATATTGACTTCCCAATGTGATCAATGAGGACAACACACGCCATTGACTTCCCAATTGATCAATGAGGACAACATCACGCCGGCAACATTGACTTCCCAATGTGATCAATGAGGACAACATCACGCCGGCAACATTGACTTCCCAATGTGATCAATGAGGACAACATCACGCCGGCAACATTGACTTTCCAATGTGATCAATGAGGACAACATCACGCCGGCAACATTGACTTTCCAATGTGATCAATGAGGACAACATCACGCCGGCAACATTGACTTTTCAATGTGATCAATGAGGACAACATCACGCCGGCAACATTGACTTTCCAATGTGATCAATGAGGACAACATCACGCCGGCAACATTGACTTCCAATGTGATCAATGAGGACAACATCACGCCGGCAACATTGACTTCCAATGTGATCAATGAGGACAACATCACGCCGGCAACATTGACTTCCCAATGTGATCAATGAGGACAACATCACGCCGGCAAATATTCCCAATCAATGATGACAATCACGCGGCAACATTGACTCCGAATATAATGAAGACAACGGAACATTGACTTCACATTGTCAATGAGACAATCAGGCAACATTGACTCCCAATGTGATCAATGAGACAACGAGGCAACATTACTCCCAATATTGAGGACAACATCACGCGGCAACATGACTCCCAATGTGATCAATGAGACAACACGGCAACATTACTCCGGATTGATCAATGAGACAATCAGGCAACATTACTCCGAATGATCAATGAGACAATCAGGCAACATTACTTCCCAATGTGATCAATGAGCCACATCGCCGGCAACACTACCCCAATTGACCAATGTGACAATGAGGCAACATCACGCCGCAATTGATCCAATGTGACAATGAGGCAACATCACGCCCAATTGATCCAATGTGACAATGAGGCAACATCACCCCAATTGATTCCAATGTGATCACGAGACAACGTCACCCCAATTGATCCAATGTGATCAATGCGGACTACTTCCAGGATCATTGAGACAAATCACGGCAACATACTCCCAATGACATGCAAATCACGGCAACATTACTTCCCGACATTGAGCACATAGCCGGAACTACTTCCCCGACAATGAGCAAATCAAGCGGACAACATCCCGGAACATTGACTCCCAAGGGATCAATATGAACATCACGCCGGACATGACAAATCAGGCAACATACCCGACATGACAAATCAGCCGCAACATTGACTCCCAATGTGAAAATGACAACGCACGCAACATTGACTCCCAATGTGATCAATGGCAACTACGCAACTATCACGGACAATGACAAATCACGCCGGCAACATTGACTTCCCAATGTGATCAATGAGGACAATCAGCGGCAACATTGACTTCCCAATGTGATCAATGGACCACCGCGGCAACATCTTCCCAATGTGATCAATGAGGACAACATCACGCCGGCAACATTGACTCAATGTGATCAATGAGGACAACACACGCGCACATCTTCGATGTCAATGAGGACAACATCACGCGGCAACATTGACTTCCCATGTGATCAATGAGGACACATCACGCCGGCAACATTGACTTCCCATGTGATCAATGAGGACAACATCACGCCGGCAACATTGACTTTCCAATGTGATCAATGAGGCACAACATCACGCCGGCAACATTGACTTCCCAATGTGATCAATGAGGAACAAAGTCACGCCGGCAACATTGAGCTTCCACTGTGATCATGAGGACAACATCACGCCGGCAACATTGACTTCCCAATGTGATCAATGAGGACAACATCACGCCGGCAACATTGACTTCCCAATGTGATCAATGAGGACAACATCACGCCGGCAACATTGACTTTCCAATGTGATCAATGAGGACAACATCACGCCGGCAACATTGACTTCCCATGTGAATCAATGAGGACAACATCACGCCGGCAACATTGACTTCCCAATGTGATCATGAGGACAAGACTCACGCCGCAACATTGAATTCCCATGTGATCAATGAGGACAACATCACGCCGGCAACATTGACTTCCCATGTGATCAAATGAGGACAACATCACGCCGGCAACATTGACTTCCCAATGGTGATCAGTGAGGGACAACATCACGCCGGCAAACATTGACTTCCCAATGTGATCAATGAGGACAACATCACGCCGGCAACATTGACTTCCCAATGTGATCATGAGGACAACATCACGCGCAGGGGCAACATTGACTTCCCATGTGATCAATGAGACAACATCACGCCGGCAACATTAACTTCCCAATGTGATCAATGAGGACAACATCACGCCGGCACATTGACTTCCCAATGTGATCAATGAGGACAACATCACGCCGGCAACATTGACTTCCCAATGTGATCAATGAGGACAACGTCACGCGGCAACATTGACTTCCCAATGTGATCAATGAGGACAACTCACGCCGGCAACATTGACTTCCCAATGTGATCAATGAGGACAACATCACGCCGGCAACATTGACTTCCCAATGTGATCAATGAGGACAACGTCACGCCGGCAACATTGACTTCCCAATGTGATCAATGAGGACAACGTCAGCCGGCAACATTGACTTCCAATGTGATCAATGAGGACAACTCACGCCGGCAACATTGACTTCCCAATGTGATCAATGAGGCAACGTCAACCGGCAACATTGACTCCCAATGTGATCAATGAGGACAACATCACGCCGGCAACATTGACTTCACATGTGATCAATGAGGACAACATCACGCCGGAACATTGACTTCCCAATGTGATCAATGAGGACAACATCACGCCGGCAAATTGATTCCAATGTGATCAATGAGGACAACTCACGCCGGCAACATTACTTCCCAATGTGATCAATGAGACAACATCACGCCGGCAACATTGACTTCCCAATGTGATCAATGAGGAACACTCACGCCGGCAACATTGACTTCCAATGTGATAATAGGACAACATCACGCCGGCAACATTGACTTCCCAATGTGATCAATGAGGACAACATCACGCCGGCAACATTGACTTCCCAATGTGATCAATGAGGACAACATCACGCCGGCAACATTACTTCCAATGTGATCAATGAGGACAACATCACGCCGGCAACATTGACTTCCCAATGTGATCAATGAGGAACAACGCCGGAACATTGATTCCCAATTGATCAATGAGGACAACATCACGCCGGCAACATTGACTTCCCAATGGATCAATGAGGACAACATCACGCCGGCAACATTGACTTCCCAATGTGATCAATGAGGACAAATCACGCCGGCAACATTGACTTCCCAATGTGACAATGAGGACAACATCACGCCGGCAACATTGACTTCCCAATGTGATCAATGAGGACAAACTCACCGGCAACATTGACTCCCAATGTGTAATGAGGACAACATCACACGCCGGCAAACATTGACCTTCCCCAATGTGTATCATATGACAGGACAAACATCAACGCCGGCAGCAACATTGACTTCCCAATGTGATCAATGAGAGAACAACGTCACGCCCGGTCAACATTGACTTCCCAATGTGATCAATGAGGACAACGATCACGCCGGCAACATTGCCTTTCACACTGTGATCAATGAAGGAACAACATCACGCCGGCAACATTGAATTTCCCAATGTGATCACATGAGGACAACAATCACGCCGTATGCAACATTGGACTTCCCAATTAATCATGAGGACAACAATCACGCCGCAACATTGACTTCCCAATGTGATCAATGAGGGAACAACATCACGCCGGCAACATTGACTTCCCAATGTGATCAATGAGGACAACATCACGCCCGGCAACATTGACTTCCCAATGTGATCAATGAGGACAACATCACGCCGGCAACATTGACTTCCCAATGTGATCAATGAGGGACAACATCACGCCGGCAACATTGACTTTCCAATGTGATCAATGAGGACAACATCACGCCGGCAACATTGACTTCCCAATGTGATCAATGAGGACAACATCACGCCGGCAACATTGACTTTCCAATGTGATCAATGAGGACAACATCACGCCGGCAACATTGACTTCCCAATGTGATCAATGAGGACAACATCACGCCGGCAACATTGACTTCCCAATGTGATCAATGAGGACAACATCACGCCGGCAACATTGACTTCCCAATGTGATCAATGAGGACAACATCACGCCGGCAACATTGACTTCCCAATGTGATCAATGAGGACAACATCACGCCGGCAACATGACTTCCCAATGTGATCAAGAGGACAACATCACGCCGGCAACATTGACTTCCCAATGTGATCAATGAGGACAACATCACGCCGGCAACATTGACTTCCCAATGCATGTCCTGGTAGCAATGTAGGACTGACCCGGCTGGGATTCTGTGTCCAGTAAGATAAAATGCTCAAGATGGAGATTCGAACACATGCCCGACAGGCGTGCATCCTAGCCTCTGCCACGCCTCTTCGGGAAAGTAACAACAACCTGATCTGGCTACGTCAAGTGTTAGCACCATGACATTTTGTGGGTCAGAGTTTACTGAAAGATAGGTGGTCAGTCTTCCCCCTCCTCCAGTAGCGAATGTAGAGCGCAATCATCGAATCCACGTCAGACCGTCAGCGTAACGCCCCAACCGCTATCCCAACGCGTATTCAGGGAACACACATTTGGCATGTCAGCTCTCTCTCTCTCTCTCTCTCTCTCTCTCTCTCTCTCTCTCTCTCTCTCTCTCTCTCTCTCTCTCTCTCTCTCTCTCTCTCTCTGTAAGTCTCTGTGCGGGGATCGTATTCAGGAAACACACATTGAGATGCCAGCTCTGTCTGACAGTCTCTGTCAGTGTTGCCATTTTGACGTTTTTCTCACTAAATTTAGTGCTTTTTGAAGTCATTTAGTGCCAACATTTTGCATTTTGCGCGGCTGCGCGAATTTGGTGCTTCACAATTTTTTTTGGGGGTGCTTTTTGGTGCTTTTTTGGGGTGGGTAAAAATTACTTTAAAAATCATTTTGGGAACACTAAAAAGAAGAATTTGAACTGAAGCGAGGGAGTAAAACAGTCTTAGTACATTAATGCCCAATATTCACGTAATGTAACTCCCTTTAATACGATTCAGTCGAAGTGAGTGACACGTGCAGGCAATACGCAATGCGTTAAAAGATTGTTTAAACAAGAATGGGCTTGAATTGCAAAGACTTGTTGCACTCGGCACTTACAACACATCTGTCATGACAGGTGTAAACAGTGGAGTATATACAACACTAAAATCCGAAGCTCCTCATCTGGTACTAGTTAGGTGTGTATGTCATTCCCTTCAGCTAGCAGTGCCACATTTTTGTAAAACAATTGGCAATTGGCACTCAATGGGTGATGTGTTCAATAGCGCACACTTCGCCTTTACTTTCCAGAACATTTCATGGTGCTTAGTTTCGGCTGAGTCCACCCGGGAGCAATAGTGGGGACTCAATTACATGATCTACGGGCTAACCAGTCGCTCTCGACGGCCTGTGCACTTTGTAAGCGAAATTTAAGGGGAAACAAATACCTATTTTTCACGGGAACATAATATTCATTTTATTGTTTGCAAGGGACATAACTCGCAAACATTTTTCTAAAGAAGCAATTAATTACAATAATTGTTAAATGTTTAATATAATGACACCATCTATTCACAGTTAACATAATAATGTGACATCCTAAAGTTTGAAATACATTTACTGCTAAAAATAATAAAATGTACTTGTTAATGCAATATATACAATGTTTCAACACTGCAAGCTCCGTGCACGATGTTAACGACTGTCCCCCAATGGACGCCCTGACATTGTTACTCTGGTTTCTCTTCACAACGTACAAATCTTTTACCTGCTGTCGGATTGTAATTCTGCAATTTTAAAGTGCCTTGGCTATCCGTACCCGATCGCCAGCCCGATTCACTTGACAGCACTTCTCAGCGCTATCAAGCCAAGACACCTTATAATTTCAAGCTACCTGATACGGGGGAGAATGGTACGCAAAAACAACAATAAAAAGCCACAGTCAAGCAAGATGGGCAGCAAGGGAGCCGCCAAGCCTGCACAGAGGGCGAATGTGGAGAACCTGCCTGTTAGCTGCACTAAAGGCCATTTAGATACAGTCAAATCATGTGATGCTCCCACGAGAAAGACGGATGTCAGCCCACCACAGACAAGAGCCAAGACAGCCGCGAAGAAGGAGGAGAAAGACACCAGAGTCGGTAACGCCGACCTCAAGACAGCCAGATGGGTTGTAAAACGTGTCCAAGTGGAGCTGTCAGATGAAGAAATCATGAAACAGCTACAGGAGGAAAACCTACACATGAGAATCCTGAAGGCACAGCGGATCTTGACATACTCAAAGATACCAACCTCACTGGCGGTGGTGACGACTGAGGGCAACGAGATTCCACACCAGGTGTCAATGAACAACATAACTCAACAGCCTGATTGGTTTATACCAAGAATCAACCAATGCTCAAGATGCCAGAGGGCCGGCCACAGTCGAACAATCTGCCGCAGCAAGACTGAAATCTGCCGTTACTGTGCCGATCACCACGCTTTCAGGGAGTGTCCGCTTGCAAAACAGGACACCGACTTCAGAGCACCCAATAACAAGAGGAAATGCGCCAACTGCATGGGCAATCATGGAGCAAGGTACCTGGGCTGTCCGTACCTCCAAAGACATAGAGATATATTAAAGATCGCCATAACGACGAAAACACCATTCAAAGAAGCAATACGGAGGTGCGAGACAGCACCATGCATCTCGCAAGCGGAAAGATCAATGTTGCAAAGCCAGATTGACGAATTAAAAAGTCAGATCAAGCTGCTCCTAACACCGTCACAAACCAGTGACAATGAAAAACTGCTTGCGGAAATGAAGGAGATACAGCAAAGCATCAAAAAAGAGATGGAGCGCATGGCCGAGTTGAAGAAGGAGAACGAAGAAATCTTACAAATTATCAAGACCGAAAGAGAATTGCACAGAGCTGAAATGAAACTAATGCAAAACAAGCTAGATGAACCCAATACGCCAGATGTAACTCAACTGGAAAACATCGACAAACTGATGACGACAATCCACAAGAAAGAAGACAAGAAGATGCAAGATGAAGCCAACACCATGCCCAAGCAAAAACAGCAAATTAGGGACGCCAGCCCAGCCATGATGCCCAAAAAGAGTCAGGGGAAACCAGAAATCAACCAGACTCAACAAGAAAGTACGAAGAAAACCTCCGACAAACCGGAAGAAGACTGGGGCATATACAAGAAAGGAGCATCAAGAGCTGAACATGACAAGGTGTGGAATATTGTCGAAAGACGGAACGAACCAAAAGTCAGAGCTGCAATGAAGGAGCCTCTAGACAGCCCCACATGGTTCAAAGAATATAAAAGGGGAATGAATCGCCTCAGACAGAAAATGAGAGAAGAACGACAAAAACAAAAAGATGCTTGGTCCACCAACAGCTCCAGCTCAGAGGAAGAGGATGACTAACCAATAACCTCACAAGAAGCCAATATGATGACATACCCTAGCACAGTAGACGAGCCAGAAGCCAACACTGCCAGAAGAAACTGCCTAAAAACACACAAAATGAAAACTTGCCGACCAACGAATCCCCCTTGATGACGTCACAGACATAAGATAAGCCAGCTTTTACTGGCACACAGAGAAACTAACAATCCACGCACCATGAACCACCGCTACTATAACCGATGCCGCACGGGGTGGTTGAAACAAGGTGGAAAGTTGTTTTTTTTTTTCTAAATTGGACGGACGGCCGTACCCGACCAATTCTGTTATAACTGGATAATGCCCCGCTTACTGAATAGCGCGCACTAATGTATTCATTTTAGATACGTTAGAATACAAATCTTTCGCCTATAAAATTGTGCGGTGTGTGTGGTTTATTTCAACTGGACGTGACCTGTGTTTCCTGAGAACATGGACCAACCAGTTTATAACTTTACATCCAGCGCAGTACACTGTAAGCTACACAGCTCAAGTACCCTCGTGCTGTCTAACAGGGCCGGGAGCGGCAGTAAAATGCACCCCGACTCAAATCGCCAGCTCTTTGTTGGGCCCAGCTGGTGTTCCCGCGGGGGGCATAACGGACATTAACCGCTTCGAAATACCTATACGCTGGTTTGTGAACCTAACACAGGTAGCATACAACCAAAAATATCAAGAACTACATGGATTGAAACTGAAGGTCGCGAGTTGCGATCTTGAAATAGAGATCCAGCATGTGAAAAAGGAAAAAGAGCGGGTGACCATCCACTGGTTGCCGAATACCATGAGCCGCGAGGCAGTCAAAGAGTTAGTCGGAATGGCAACAGGCGACAAAGACGCCGAAGTATTCAGACTGAAATATGATGCGGGGAAGTGGGGTGCTTTGTGCAACTCAACTCAAGAAGTGCCGCATTATGCTAGGTTAAACATCCCTGGAGTAACCGGTAACAACCACAGTATCCTCTTCACGATGCCAGGACGCAGAACAACGTGCCCAAACTGTGGTCTGGACGACCACTGGGCCAACAGGTGCCCGAGCCGAATACCGCGGCCAAAGGTTGATGAAAACACGGTGGAAAACTTTCCACCGCTGGTAGAAGCAAAGAGTCAGCAGCCACCGACACAATCACGAGAACAAGTGGAAACCACAGTGGAAACCACAGCGCCGAAGACAGCACTAATGCCCACGCCAATACCAACACCATTCGAGACTTAAATCGCTAATACCTTGGCCACAAACGACATTACAACACAAAGAACAAATCAACAAAAGGAACAAGACAGCAAAACCCAACCCAAATCCAAATCATCTACCACCCCAAATACACACCCATCCCCAGCCCCGACCAAGGAAAACAATTCAGATGAACGGGAGCCCATTAAAAATTACAAAGAGGTAGACAAAGATGGTTTCATTAAAGTGATTCATAACAAGAAGCGCAATAGAATGCAGAACAACGCAGAAAACAGCGATAGTGAAGACGACGATTCTCCAATTGCCACACCAAAAAAGGTAAACAAACCGGACAGCCCCACAGTAAGGACAAATGCTCAACGACAGAACACAGAGGAAGAGGACAACATATCCTTAAGACGTTTATTTATCGCCACTGACACTGAAGAAGAAGAGAACTCAGGAATGTCCAAAACGCACTGAACAGCTATATGCAGCATATTTCTTTACTTCCTTTAGTAATGCCACTTGTCATTTGCACGCAATATAATTTTCTTTTGTTTATATACTTTTGATGGGTGACGACATAAAAATAATATGTTTAAACATATCTGGTATACGCACAAAACAACAACACATTTGCACACTCACACACAAATACAAACCAGATTTCATCCTGCTACAAGAGACAAATATTCATTCAGATATACATGGCGCACAAATTACAACACAATTAGGACTAAGACATGCACACTTTAGTTTGGCAGTCCCAAAACATAGGTTCTGGGACAGCCATACTACAAACATCAGATATGTGGAACATTTTAAAAACAAATCGGGATAGCCAGGGTAGAATCAGCATAACACAGATAAGTAACACCTCACACACATATACCATTGTCAACATACATGCACCACCAAATTACAACTACCAGCCACGATTTTATGAAGAACTAGACACACTACTCACACATATATACAGAGGACAGAACATCATACTCTGTGGAGATTTCAACTGTGTCTTACAGGCATTGGATATAATAGGCGGAGAAATGAAGACACATATTCGGAGAATGGAAGGAGAAAGCACAAAACAGTTAGAAACACTGCAAAACATTTTAGACACACACAATTTAATAGACACATTCAGACACAAACATCCAAATAAGCGAGAAACAACCCATACAAATAAAACACGCCACACAGCAAGAAGATTAGATAGGATATATATATATATACCTGCAACACACCACATAGTAAACACTAGGCACCTACAAGAGACATTACAGTATACAGACCACAAAGCCACATTAGCACACATCAGTACAAGCAACATAAACACACAGATAAACAAACGTTCACAACATTGGAAATTTAATAACACACTTCTAAAGAATACAGGAATATGAGAAATACATGGTACAACTTTTACACACATATACCGACCACATACCGACTGATAACATGGGAAAATACTGGGACCTACTGAAAATAAAATACGAAGCAGAACACAACCCCTAGCACCATAAATTACAAAAAGACAGATTAAGACAAGAACAAATTATACAAACAGCCATACAACTAACAAAACAGGGGAAAACAAAGCAAACATTTAAACACACTAGAAGAACAATTAGAGCAGCACCAACAACACAGATATCTAGGCGTCCCCCTTTGAACAAAATTAACCACAATCACGCAAGAGCCCCCCAGTAAACAATATTTAGCAATTGAACAGAACGTACAACACAGCAGACAAATAGGCAAATAATAGACATGCAAGGCACCACACCAAACAGAACCCGCCCAAATAACAGAAAGCATTCAATCAATACTACACACACCTATTTACAGCAGAGACAGTAGACACACAGACACGAGACAAATTTCTAAAATACAGTAAACAGCTGCAGATGCGACAAAGACACACCAGCCCCAGAATAACACTGGGAGAAAATAACAACGCACTCAGAAAAATGAACAAAGACAAGACACCAGGACCGGACGGCTTGACTGTAGAAATTTACAAAAATTTCTTCCTATCTTAGGTGGGCCCTTTTCTTAAAGTATTTAAGACCCTTTGACAAAGAACAACTACCGACAGTTGCAACATGTCGTACATCACTATACCTAAACACAACACAGACAAGAACAGATGAAAAATTAAAACCTATACTCTACTCAACACAGACTATAAAATACTAACTAAAGCCTGACCACAAACTGAGACCTTTTTTGTCAAAACTCATACACCCCGACCAACAATGCGGGTACCACATAGAAACATTCACCAGCATACAATTTTATTAGAGACACATCACATACAAAGGAGAAAGACTGTCAGGCCCCTTTTTTGTCCCCAGACCAGGAGAAAGCCTTTGACAGAATTTCCCCCTCCCATCTACACAAGACATTAACACAATGCAATTTAGGCCAGAAAATTGGGAGGTGGATAGCGATCTTGTACCGGAATCCTGAGGTAAGGGTTGGTTAACCACACACTCAGGGGCTTCCGGAGACAAGGTGCCCCCGCGCCCCTCCTATAGTGCTGGTTTAGAACCCCTACTAGAAGCAATCAACAAGAACCAACATCACGGGACATCATACCAGGGGGAGGAGAGCGGAAGTTGCTTCATACGAGACGACACCGCTTTCTTCCCCCCCAACAACAATCCCTTTTCAATAACTCCCCACCTTTTCACAGTTTGTAAGGGGGGTGGGGCAAAAATTAAAATAAAAAACACAATAAGGGTTTGATATTGGCGAAAAAAACAACTTTCCCCCCGATTAACAGCCCCAAAATAAAAA